>JARPMJ010006174.1:0-55095 GCA_033366665.1 Phoxinus dragarum
AATCAAATTAATTCCTTAAATGTTAACCATTTAACATGAGTAAAAATTACAAAATATATGTTATTGCCAACATTGAAGACACCTGATGTTAACAAGCAGAATCACTGAAGGAGAAAACCATAATTAAAGTCACCATTATGGAGATGAGTGTGTGTTTTAGTTGGGCTCTTGACCCTTAAATTATTAACTTTAAGTTTTGTTTGGCTGCTGTACATGAGTTATAACAGCCAGATGAACAAATAGAAACGTTGATCTAATAAAAAATAGATGTGTTTTTTTTTTAGGCGCACACAGACATCAATATTTAGCGTATGAATCTCAGCAATGGTGACAACCTCTGATCATAAGCTCATTATTTATTCATGCAGTAATGCATGATGGGAGCCATGAATGAGTTTTGATTGGTGCAACCCAGAATGCACTGCAACATGCTTTATAAATGTCACCATTGTTGAGATTCACAGGCTGATTCATGATGTCTGTGTTTTGTTTAGTTTTTTTTTGTACAAGAGAAACTTTTTAGAAATTATTTGGATTACCTTTTAAATAAAATATTACGGTGTACAATGCCCGTACTTCTATAGTTAATAAAGATAACTTAACTCATAAACTGGACTCCATTTGAGTTCAGTGATTCAGGTCAAATGATTGTGAAATAATGATTATGTTATAACACAACCAACACCATCAGATCACCGTTTGTTCATCTGGCTGTTATAATTCAGGTCCAGCAGTCAAACAAAAATTAAAGTTAATTATTTAAGGGTGAGCCCAACTAAAACACACTCATCTCCATAATGGTGACTTTAATTATGGTTTTCTCCTTCAGTGATTCTGCTTGTTAACATCAGGTGTCTTCAATGTTGGCAATAACATATTTTGTAAATTTTACTCATTTTAAATGGTTAACATTTAAGGAATTAACTTGATTAATTATTAAACAATTCTAATTTGTAAATTGAATTAATAATATTGCTTGTAATTTGTTGCCGTATTTTAATTAATTAAATATAAATAAATATATATGTTTTATTTTATACAGAGATTAGACTTTTATCATTAATCAGCTTATAGCATCGGAATGCATTACCTCTTGCTGTTCTTAACATAACAATCAGATACAACTGAGCAGAGTAAAACTTATGTTAAAAAGTCAAGATCCCAACTAAAGCAAACGCTGTTCACCATAATGGTGGCATCAAACCAAACTATTATTTTCAATAAATCATCAACATCTTAACCTCTGTTAAATCTCAATAAGAACTTATTTAGACGTCTACCAGAAATAAAGTCAACCTGGTTAGTAATACGTGAAGCTGGTAATGCTGTTTGTGGAGTTGTTTAATCAGATCCTGAGAGATTTTGTGTATTTTATCTTCTAGTTGATTTCATCTAAGGCTGTGGCTGGAAGTAGTTCTTGTGTTTCTCTTTCCTTCAGTGATTCTGCTTGTTAACAGCAGGTGTTCATCAATAATGCTCAATCATTATTCAATCACTTAATTGCCTCATTAACACCAACACTGATCAGTGTTACATTTAACAGCCTGTAGTGTGCACACTGAGCAGGGTTCATTTCATCTGGGCAAACCCATGTAGGGCCACCATGGAAACCGAGGACAAAACTGTCTGGGTCCCAGTTAGATAGCCCAGGTCAAACCCATGTGGGCCCCACATGGCTGTGTTGGCTGGGCATGTCTTGGTTTGACTTTGGAGTCATTTGTTCCCAAACTCAAGGCACGTAGCACTCACAGAGAGCCCGTGCAGGTCGCCATCCCATTTTTACCGAGGCGAGAGCGATCAGGAAAGCGGTTTTAAGTGAGAGATACTTTAATCCCACAGACTGTAGTGGTTCAAAGGGGTCACCTTTCATGGCCTCTAGGACCGTGGAAAGGTCCCAGACGGGAACCGAAGGGGGTCGAGGAGGGTTTAACCTCCTAGCTCCTTTAAGGAAGCGGACGATAAGGTTGTTCCTACCCAGTGACTAGCCATGCGTTGGTTTTATAAACGCAGCTATGGCCGACACGTACACTTTGAGCGTGGAGGGGGACCTGCCCTCATCCAAGAGCTCTTGTAGGAAGGAGAGAACCTCCGTCACCCCACAGCATTGTGGATCCAAGTTTCGAGCTGAGCACCAGCCGGAGGACACGGACGCATAGAGCTGTCTAGTAGAGGCCGCTCTAGCCTGCATAATCGTGTTTAACACTCCTACTGGGAGGTCAACGTGTATCCGTTGATAGCCCACACGTGCAGGGCCCAAAGCTCAGGGCGTGGATGACCCTTGGCCTGAGAGAGGAGATCTTACCTCACCGGAATCGGCCATGGGGCCGTGATCATTAGCTGCATCAGCTCCGGGAACCAAACTTGGTTCCTCCAAAGTGGCACTACGAGGAGCACAGAGCATTTGCTCTCCCTGATTCGTTTGATTACCTGTGGTAACAACGTAATCGGGGGAAATGCATAGAGCAATAGAGCGGGCGGCTGGGCCAGTCGCGAAGAGGTCGACTTCCACTCTGCCAAAAATGTCTCACAGTTACTTGACTGCCTGAGGGTGAAGGGACCATTACCCTGGGGGAACATTGTCCCTGGACAGCATGCCTGGCACATGTGCCGCTCTCAGTGAGCGCGGGTTGTGCTGAGACCAGAGGAGGCGTTCTGCCAATGCGTGAATGTTTCATGATCTGAGACCGCCCTGGCGGTTTATGTAGGACACCACCGACATGTTGTCCGTGCGGATTAAGACGTGGTGGCCCTTTAAGAAGGGGAGAAAATACCCCAAAGCGTTCTCGACCGCTTTCATCTCTAGACAGTTTATGTGCAAGCACTTCTATTAGCCTGACCACAGGCCAAAAGTCGGCCTGTTGGAGTTGGAGGCATCTGTCGAGACTACTTTCAGCTTCGAGACCGCCCCCAGATCTACGCCTGACTGATACCAGTCGGTTGCCTTTCAAGGCCTAGAGCTGTAACACAGTGCGTTCTGATGCATGCATGACCGGAGGTCCACGTGTGGCGCGGGACGCACATATTTCCAGCCAGTGCTGAAGTGGGCGCATGTGAAGCAAGCCCAGCCGAAGCACTGCTGAGGCTGAGGCCATGAGACCTAGCATCCTCTGAAAACTTTTGAGAGGAGTGACATTAGCAACTTTGAATGACGCCGCCAGGCGCTGTATTCGCAGAGCGCGCTGTGACGTAAGCCACGCTGTCATTGACACCGAGTCCAAATCTGTTCCCAGAAAAGAGATTTTCTGGTTGGGAGACAGTGAACTCTTGGTCCAATTGACTTTGAGACCCAAGTCCCGACTTCTAGACGGCTGAGTAGTAAAGCCCTGTGTGTCATCAGTTCCGCCTCTGACTGCGCTAGAATTAGCCAGTCGTCCAAATAGTTCAGTACTGCCATGCCCCGCTGTCTCAGGGGAGCGAGCGCAGCGTCCATGCACTTTGTAAACGCTCGCTTCATAAGAGCTTTGTTCAAACGCCTGAGATCCAGGATGGGTCTGAGACCGCCATCCTTCTTGGGTACTAGGAAGTACCGGCTGTAGAAACCCGACTCGCTCTGTGCCAGAGGAACGGTTACTATGGCCCCTTTTTTCAGCAGTTTCGCTATCTCGACGCGAAGTAGATGTGCTACTTCGCCTTTCACCGTAGTTTCGACCATGGCTTGAAAGTGCGGGGGTCTGCGAGCTAACTGCAGTGAATAGCCTCGCTTTATAATGTTCAACACCAATTCTGACACGCCCGGGATAATTTCCCATGCTTTTGCACGTATGGCTAGGGGTAGAATGGTATCTGGGCTCTGGTCGCTGTTGTACTAGGGACCCGGAGACCCGATTGGGCTGATAAATTGACACTGCGCTTACAGTGTTCGAATGGGGCGGCCGCTGTTCGGTTCACACATAACACTCCTGTCGCGGGGACGGGGAGGTGTTTTATTGAAGGGAGCCCTATATGTTTGTGTGACACAGGGCGCTCAGTGTTTATTAGTGAGCGCTGAGACCCGGGCACACTTTTTACACTTAAAACACCCTGGGTGTTTATTGATTGGAGCCCTAAGTGAGTGTGTGTCACTGAACGGGCAGTGTTTATGAGTAGGGGTGAGCACTGAAACATCGGGCACATTTCCTACATTTGAAACACACGCGGCTTGAGCCGATTTTATTGATGTGGGCCCTTAATGAGTGAGTGACACTGAGTGGGCCGTGCTTATGTGTAGGGGTGAACACTGGGAAGCGGGCACAATTCCTACATTTATAACACTTTCGGCTTGAGCTGGACAGACAGACATAATGCTCTCTTTGAGATATATCTGGGTCGCCGTGAAAACGGCGTTTGGGCAAGCAGGTTGTAAAACGGGCCAGTCCTCCAGTCACCTCTGCTGTGGGAACTGCAAGAGCGAAGTGCGCTGCTTTCGATGGCGGTCTGGCCGCAGTGGGACTCCGCCATCGTCGTCTTCTCAGAGTCAGGAAGACTTGGGAGGCTCGGGATTCAGCGCAATCTTTGGCCTGGGTCCCCAGGGGGGAGGCGGCCTGCGGCAGCTCGAGGATCGCGAACGCTGATGAGAGTCTCTGGGCTGACGGCGCTGTGAAGCTGATGGCAGAGGCGGTGGTGGTGCTGTGTTCCGGCCAGGTGGCTACTTTTTAGAGCGACCTGTCGCGGAACTCGAGTGCTTGGGAATGAAGTGTTGCATGGCCTGCGATGTCTTCTGTACCTCCGTGTAGCGCTCAGTAAAGCCTTTTACTGACGGGCCGAAGAGGAGACACAGGCGCGTCGAGGAAGGTGGCTCTGTCCGCTTCCTTCATCTCCGACAGCGCGAGCCACAAGTGTCTCTCTGTGACAGTGAGAGATGCCATGCTCCTCCCAATGGCTTGTGCAGCGGACTTGGTTGCTCGCAGAGCTAAGTCTGTGGCGCTTCTTAAATCCGTGAAGCTTTCAGGATCCGGGCCAGCCTCGTCCATAGAGCGGAGGAGGTTGGCCTGGTAAATTTGAAGCACCGCCATAGAGTGAAGCGCTGAAGCGGCCTGACTGGTGACGGCGTAGGCGCGGCCGATGAGGGCTGAAGTAGTCCCCGGCAGACTTTAGAAGGCAGAGCAGCCTTAGACTGCCATCCGTTGGACGGTGGGCAAAGGTGCATTGCCACAGCTTCCTCGACGGGAGGAATGGACTGGTATCCTTTGTCTTCCGCGCCGACCACAGTGGAGAGCGTCGAAGAGACAGATGTCCGCAGCCTGGCCGAAAATGGAGCCTTCCAACATTTCGACAGTTCCTCGTGCAGTTCAGGGAGGAACGGAGCGGGCCTTGAGTGAGGCGTCGAGCGGTGTGCAGGGAGGAAGCAGCCATCAAGCCTGTTGGGCGCGGGCTCTTCGAGCAGCGACCAATCAAGGCCGAGGTTCTCCACGGCCTTGGTAAGGAGGCGGAGAAGTTCGGAGTCGACGCTGGCCCGTACTCCCCTGGATTCTTGCAGTGAAGGGGCGGGGGTCCGGTACGGGGACCGGCCACTCTTCGCCTCCCCGAAGCGAGAAGAGAGCAGCTGTCCTCTTCTGCATTGTCCCGTTGAACTCATCGAGCACATTGGGAGCGGTGGCGGCGCTTCTTGCGCGCGGCCTGGACGAGAGAGACTGAAGCGCGGAGTCCACATCGAAGATGGCTAGTCGAGACTGCAGGGTCAACATAGTAATGGTATCTCATTTCGGGCAGCCGGAATTCTATTTAAAGGATATGGGCGGCGGATAGCACAGCAGGAACGGTGGCTGAAGGCAGCGAGAAGACGGCCGGCTTCCTCAGACACTTGGCTCTGCGATGCAGATGGCACGTCCCGCTGCAGTGCCTTTTCAACGGCGCAGGCTTCTTCCAGAGATCCAGCGATGTGAAGTGAACACTTCGCTGAAGAGATGAAAAATCAAAGTGCATCCTATCGGGATCTGGCTTATAAAGGCATAAGCCACGCCCATTCTGGCGGGCCGCCTGCCGATAGGTTGCAGCAAGTTGCCGCAGAGCAGCCAATAGGCGCGCGAGCTGCCTCGCCTAGGTCTGTTCGCTGCAGCAATATGCGTTTTAAAATAATACAAAATTAAGGATAATTTTTGGCTTCAGTATTCTCGAGAAAAGGGATTTTCCCGTAGCGTAAGCTAGCTTACGCAATACGAGAGTACTCTCGTAAGAGAACTACAACTGACTTCCAGCCATTACACATTATTACACTTATTATCACAGCAAAAACTCCAGTGTTAAATTAACACTCCTGGGAGTTTATATAAGTCCAGACTCAAGAGTGTAAAGTGTTAAAATATGAGTGTTAAATGAACACTCAAGAGTGTTAAAGTTAATGAGATAATTAAGTTATTAATTGAGTGATGATTGAGCATTAGTGATGAACACCTGATGTTAACAAGCAGAATCACAGAAGGAGAAAATCTCAAATTGTAAGCCACCATTATGGAGATCAGTGTTTGCTTTAGTTGGGCTCTTGACCCTTATTTTATTGACTTCAGATTTTGCTTGTCTGCTGTTACTGATTAACAACAGTCAGATGGACAAAGAGAAATTGTGATCTGATGGTGTTGGTTATGTTCTGACATAATCAAATTGTGATCTGAAATAAACAAAACATATTTAGACAGTTTGGTGTGACTTACTAATACAGCAGTTCTGTGATTCTAAAACAGATTTTCAGTGTTTTTAATATAATCCAAAATATTTAATAAACATGGTTCTGATCAAGAAACTTTTAAATCACTTTATTTAGAAACACAGACATCAATAATCAGCCTGTGAATCTCAACAATGGTGACAATAATAAATAATGTTGCAGTGGCTGCCACCAATCAACTCATTAATGGCTCCCATCATGCATTGCGGAATTAATAAATTATGACCTTTTAATTGAATATTTTGCTCATCACCATTGTTGAGATGCATAGACTGAATCTTCATGTCTGTGTGTGCCTAAAGTAAAGATTTTTTTTTTCAAAACAACTTTCAAATAAATTATTCCAAAGTTATTTATAAAAAATTCTGGATATTTATTTAGAATCACAGCTATGCTGTAATACACAACTTAAATTAACAACTTAAGTCAGAAAGGAGGGTTCAGTGATCAAGTTCATATTATGATTGTCATAACATAACCAACAGATCACTTTTTTTCTTTATTCCTCTATCTGTTATAACTGAATAACAGCAAGCACACAAATTCTAAAGTTAATAATATAAGGTTCAAGAGCCCAACTAAAGCAAACACTGATCTCCATAATGGTGACTTACAATTTGAGATTTTCTCCTTCAGTGATTCTGCTTGTTAACATCAGGTGTTCATCACTAATGCTCAATCATCACTCAATTAATCACTTAATTTTATCATTAACTTTAACACTCTTCAGTGTTAATTTAACACTCATATTTCAACACTTTACACTCTTGAGTGTGGACTCATATAAACTCCCAGGAGTGTTCATTTAACACTGGAGTGTTTTCTGTGAACACTGGAGTTTTTGCTGTGCAGTTTGACTTTATTTCTGTCATACATCTACAGAAGTTCTTATTTGTAACTTAGAGCGCAAATGGAAACAAACTAATTTAGAGGTCTTTAGAATTGCGTGGAAAGACAGTATGTCACGTTATAAAAAGGCTCTAAAAGCAGCCAGGGCTGAGCATCTCCGCAAACTAATAGAAAATAACCAAAATAATCCAAGGTTTTTATTTAACACTGTGGCTAGACTAACAAATAAACAGACATCACCTGACCAAAATATTCCGTTACATTTTAGTAGTAATGATTTCATGAATTTCTTCCCTGAGAAAATAGAAAGCATCAGAAATACAATTGTAAATGTACAATCTTTGACAGCGTCTTATGATTCAGCCTCAAATATCAACCCTCAACAACAACTACAGCGCTTTACAACTATAGGACAGGAAGAGCTAAATAAACTTATCACTGCATCCAATACCCACTAAACTACTGAAAGAAGTGTTACCTGTAGTGGAAGAGCAATATTATTAACTCGTCTCTATCTTTAGGTCACTTTCCAAAAACGTTCAAGCTGGCAGTTATAAAACCTCTTATTAAGAAACCACAATTAGATCCAAATAACCTAGCAAATTACAGACCCAAATTACAGACCCATTTCAAATGACAGGCATTAAGCTTTAGATCGTACCTACACAGCAAAATCCCCAGTGTTAATTCAACACTGCTCGGAGCATATATGGTCCCACTCTACTGAGTGTTAAAATAACACTGAAGCAGTGTTAAAGTTAATGAGATAATTAAGTGATTAATTAAGTGGTGATTGAGCATTAATGATGAACACCTGCTGTTAACAAGCACAATCACTGAAGGAAAGAGAAACACAAGAACTACAACTGACTTTTAGTCACAGCCGTAGATTAAATCAACTGAAGATAAAAATAAGACATTCAATCTCTGAAGATCTCAACAGTGAACGATTAAACAACTCCACAAACAGCATTACCAGCTTCACTTATTACTAACCAGGACTGACTTTATTTCTGTCAGATGTCCACAGAAGTTTTATTGAGAATTAACAGAAGTTTAGATGTGGATGTTTTAGTCACCATTTAAAAATCACCATTATGGTGAATAGTGTTGCCTTTAGTTGGGCACTTTGATTCTTTTTTATTGTTTGATTCCATGGTCATTGTAATAGTGTTTACCAAAACACACAAAGGTTGCAAAGAAAGCCAGCAACAAAGATGGTCAGGTGATAGACCTATTATTTTTAACATTACGAAGTACAAATATAAAAAAAATGTTATCATTTACTGAAAATGGTTATTTGGTATTAATAGATTTTCAATAACATTAATTTCTTTCTATAGATCAGTCATCAAGCTGAATCTTTATTTTTTAATTATTGGGAAAGTAATCTTTGGACAAACACACAGACATTAAGAATCCCCATATGAATCTCAGTAATGGTGACATGCTTTACGCCGCAATGCATTATGGGAGGCACCATAGTAAAAAAAATCATGGCTCCCAGCATGCATTGCAGCATGAAGCATGTCACCATTGTTGAGATTCATACTCTGATTCTTGATGTATGTTGTTTCTAATATAAAAAATAATAATTTTCAAAAATATTCTGCAATTTATATCAAATTTTTAATTCAGGATGACTGCTCTGTGTCAAAAAAAGTGACTTTTAATAATAACTAATAACAAATTTTGTTTTTTTGTCAGGGATAAGATCTTTATCATCTTTATAATAATGAAAACGATAACACCTGGACATTTCATATTTTTAGCTTCCTTTGTAACATATTATGAGTTTTGGTCAATATTGTTACAAAGACCAAAATTGCACATTAAATGTCATGAGTCAAACTGCCAACTGAAGGGAACACTGATCACCATAATTGTGACCTTTTGTTTTTTAAACATCGACATCTAAACTTTTGTCCATAGACATATACCTGAAATAAAGTCAGTCTGTTTAGTAATAAGTGAAGCTGGAAATGCTGTAATAGAGAGTTGTTTAATCCTCCTCTGCAGAAATCTTTAGAGATTCAATGTCTTCTTTTTATCTTCAGCTGATTTAATTTAAAGCTGTGACTAAAAGTCAGTTGTAGTTCTTGTGTTTCTCTTTCCTTCAATGATTGTGCTTGTTAACAGCAGGTGTTCATCATTAATGTTCAATCATCACTTAATTAATCACTTAATTATCTCATTACCTTTAACACTGATCCAGTGTTATTTTAACACTCTGTAGAGTGGGACCATATATGCTCCGCAGTGTTGATTTAACACTGGAGATTTTGCTGTGTATCAGACCGTTACCATTTTGTCCATTTAAATGGGGAAAAATCAAAGATAACGTCAGTAAATTATGGATTGCCGCATGGATCTGTATTAGGCCCTCTGCTATTCTCAATTTATATGCTGCCACTTGGTAATATTATAAGAAAACATGGAATAAGTTTCCACTGTTATGCTGATGACACTCAATTATATATTTCATCACAACCTGATGATAACACTAAATTATCTGAAATGACAGAGTGCGTTAAAGATATAAAATATTGGATGACGTGTAATTTTCTTCTATTAAATTCAGATAAAACAGAGGTATTACTGATTGGTCCAAAAAACTGCCAACAAAACCTCTTACAATACAACCTTAATCTAGAAGGATGTCCTGTTACTTTATCCTCTACAGTAAAAGATCTGGGGTGTTATACTAGACCGCAACTTGTCTTTTGAAAATCATATTTCAAATGTCACAAGAACAGCCTTTTCCCACCTTAGAAACATTGCTAAGCTACGTAACATGCTCTCTGTTTCTGATGCAGAAAAGTTAGTTCATGCATTCATGACCTCGAGACTAGATATGCTTTATTAGCTGGTGGTCCTGTGGTCCTAGTGTTGACCCATAAACACTTTAAAGTCAACACTCAGAGGCTGTTTTCCCAATCACACCCTATACCCTCATTCACTATTCCCTACACTAGTGCACTAATATAGTCCACTTGAATGAAAAGAAGTGAGTGAATTGAGACACTGATGAACACCTGATAAGCAGAATCACTGAAGGACAGAGAAACAAGGACAGAAAAAAGAGAAACACAAGAACTACAACTGACTTCCAGCCACACTGAGTGTGAAACCAGTTTAAGATTATTTATTTCATACATGTACAAAAGTTATTGTTGAGAATGAACAGGGATTTAGTTAATAATAAAGTTTGTTGTCACCATGATGGAGATCAGTATTTGCTTTAGTTGGTGTCTTGTACCTTGACTTAAAACATTTCTTCCATCTCTCTTTCTCTGGCTGCTGTAACAGTGAGTTTATAAAGCACATTTTATTACGGAAAGATAAAGTCAAGAGGAAGTTGATTAGGTGGTTTTGTGATGATGTCATAATCATCCATGAGTGAGTTTCTGGTGTTTTTTTGTATGTAAGCTATGAGATTATGGGTATAAAACCATATATCTGATAATCTACAGCATGGAAAGTGCAAGAGGTGTGTGGGTGGCTCCCTTTGGATGAAAGTGTACTGCTATTCTTCGTTCATACGAGCTAGTGCCGGAGCACTATAGACTTCGTTTTCGATCTACTAAGAAGTCTGCTTCTCAAACGTATGTTGAATTTGCTTGAGAAAAGAGTATATTATTTGACAGATGGATTGAGGCATGCAAAGCTACCAAGTATAATAACGCAACTTTTGACGTTGGAAGTAGCATAGTGCATCATGGCATAGCGTAAATATCAGCAGTATGTCGCATTACTTGCATAAGTTGCACTTTAGTCTAAGTGGAATGTTTGTTGGGCCGGAAGCTTACTTTATTTTATAAAGTTTCAAATATGGTTATTTTTCTTACACAAACGCTTGGATAACGAAGAGAAACATTTGTAGAAGAAGAGCAGTTCTATTTGCTTTAGGATGCACTGTTAGACCTTACAAGGATTTTTTTTTTTACAGTAAAATACTGGCAACATAAAGCCAGTAATTTACAGTTAATTTGCACAGTTATTTTCTGTAATCTACAGTATGTTACTGTAAAAATGCACTAAATTAAAACTCGAGTTTACTAATTTCACTTGTAGAAACCGACTGCCTTAAATTGACCATCTGTAATTTAAATGCATACTAAAAATTAGATAGTAATTAGATACTAAAAATTATAATGCATTAATAATGTGAGCAAAGTATTACTGTGAATTTATTTCATTTGAGACCACTAAAAAAATATTGTACACTGTTAGACCCTACCGGGTTTTTTTACAGTAAAATACTGGCAACACTGTTGCCAGTAATTTACTGTTAATTGTACAGTTCTTTACTGTAATCTACAGTATTTTACTGTAATAAACAGTTTGTTACTGTAAAATGCACTAAATTAAAACTTGAGTTAAAACTAATTTCACTTGCAGAAACCGACTGCCTTAAATTGACCAACTGTCATTTAAATGAATTAACTAATATGTTTAATGCATTTATAATGTGAGCAAAGAGTATTATGAACTTTCCTTAGATACCACTAAAAAACTTAAGCACAAAAAAGATTTCCACTCTACCAGTAACTGCACAGTCACCGCCTGTTAAATAAAGCAACATGCAGCGTATCATCGACGTGTTCAGATCTTCTGCTGGACTGAAGCACAGGCTCTACTCTTCAGCACAATGGTGACCCAAAAAAATGATGCTAACACATTAGTTTTTCTCTTGCTGCTTGAGCTGTGTTTTTGTAAATAACACTTGTGCCCACACACAGTTTGTGAATGATTGCAGTTATGATGAAATCGATTGTTATGATGAGAACATGCATCTCAACAATGGTGGGAATATATTTTTTTTTTTTATTATTCATGCAGCAGAGCATGCTGGGAGTTTTATACTATCCTGGTACCCAGCATGCATTGCGACATGAAACTTTTGATCGTCACCATTGTTGAGATTCATACGCTGATTGGTGATGTCTGTGTGTGCCTGAGTCAAGAAGGATTAAGTACAATTTTAATGCACCATATGATGACAATATTCTTCAGTTGATTTTCAAATATATTGTATTAAACCCATAAATTCATATCTCACAACCAAAAAATAGCAAAAACTCACTCATGGATGATTATGACATCATCACAAACCCAAAAACACCTGATCAATTTCCTCTTGACTTTTTCTTGCTATAACAAATGTGCTTTATACACTCACTGTTACAACAGTCAGAGAGAGGAATGTAAGAAATGTTTTAAGTCAAGGTACAAGAGACCAACTAAAGCAAATACTGATCTCCATCATGGTGACAACAAACTTTATTATTAACTAAATCTCTGTTCATTCTCAAAAATAACTTTTGTACATGTATGAAATAAATAATGTTAAACTGGTTTCACACTCAGTGTGGCTGGAAGTCAGTTGTAGTTCTTGTGTTTCTCTTTTTACTGTTCTTGTTTCTCTGTCCTTCAGTGATTCTGCTTATCAGGTGTTCATCAGTGTCTCAATTCACTCACTTCTTTTCATTCAAGTGGACTATATTAGTGAACTAATGTAGGGAATAGTGAATGAAAGTATAGGGTGTGATTGGGGAAAACAGCCTCTGAGTGTCAACTTTGAGCGCTGTTAATTCACAGTATATTCCTGTAGGTATATTCCTGTATATTACTGTTTTAATGGAAAGTGGTATGATATTGTAAGAATTTGGGCTTTTTCTACAGTAAGGGCTAACAGTGTACATAAAGAGATTTTCACTGAACCAGCAACTACACAGTCACTGCCTATTAAATAAAGCAACACACTGCATATCATAAATGTTTCCAGATCTTCTGCTGGACTGAAGCACAGGCTCTACTGTTCACAGGCTCTTCATTCCTACTCTTGGCTCTCAACGAAGGCGGTTGCGTTTTCTACTCGCCCCAAGACCAAACAAACCCAAATCTTATCTGCTTTCGGCCTCCCGCAACCAGCACTGGCCAAGGCCGCTGTTTGGAACAACACCTATCCAGGAAGAGCACTGCAGTGTGACGCTCTTGCATTCCTTATCCCGCTCCCCACAGACATCTGCTGATTGTTGACTCTGTCTGGACCTGATCAAGGTTGTCTCCATGGCAACTTGCTGTGTATCGCTATGACAATCCTGCGGACTGAGGCACCTAGATGATGATGCCAAGCGTAGCGACTCTCCAGGCCTACACATACACAAACTCTCACATACAGATATGCAATCACCCCCCCCCCCAGTCTCATAACAGTATAGAGATAACAGTCTCTAAAAACATTTTAAAAATGTTTAGTGATTACATTGATAGAACATTATCCCCTAACATTATTATAAGGGTTTAGCGGGAAGTTTCCCAGCAGACACAGGACTGATCCTCTTAAAAGAGGTTTAGATGTCGAAGTTGGTTTGAAAGTAGTTGTTTGGTTTGGTCACCATTATGGAGGTCAGTGTTTGCTTTAGTTGGGCTCTTTGGCCTTGACTATTTGATGTTAGTTTTTCTCTGGCTGTTGTGTTTGTTAAAGAAAGAGAAAATGTGAAGTATATACACAGCAAAAACTGTGTTCACAGCAAACACTCCAGTGTTAAATTAACACTCCTGGGAGTTTATATGAGTCTACACTCAAGAGTGTAAAGTGTTATAATATGAGTATTAAATGAACACTCAAGAGTGTTAAAGTTAATGAGATAATTAAGTTATTAATTGAGTTATGATTGAGTATTAGTGATGAACACCTGATGTTAACAAGCAGAATCACAGAAGGAGAAAATCACAAATTGTAAGCCACCATTATGGAGATCAGTGTTTGCTTTAGTTGGGCTCTTGAACCTTATATTATTAACTTTATTAACCGACACCATCAGATCACAATTTCTCTTTGTCCGCCTGACTGTTATTAATCATTAACAGCAGAGAAGCAAAATCTAAAGTTAATAATATAAAAGGGTCAAGAGCCCAACTAAAGCAAACACTGATCTCCATAATGGTGGCTTACAATTTGAGATTTTCTCAAATTTTCTTTTCTTTTTTTTTTGTAATAAGTGAAGCTAGTAATGCTATTTGTGGAGTTGTTTAATAAAGTTGGATCCTGACATCAGAAAAATGTTTAGACGTCAACCCAATTTTAAGTTTCAACCAAATTTTGACATCTGAGTGATGTTGGAGTCCACGTCCAATAACATTTTTAGCTGGGATGAGCTCATATTGTGACCATGATATTGTGATCATATGGAGAGATCACTGTGAGATCAAAGTGTTGACTGGGTAGTCTGGGGGTAGCCTTCTTTTATTCCTCCCCTCTCTCCTCATGTCATGCTGTATTTTTTCTCCGTAATTTCCCCATTGTGGAACAAATAAAGGGTTTTCTTATCTTATCTTATCTTACTCTTCAGTATACGGTGACACAAAAAAAATTACAGTAATCTACTGGCAACAGTGTTTGGTCTTTTTTTTACAGCAAGGGTTAAACAGTGTGTTTGAAACATAATATGGTACTATAACATTTTCATTTATTTCAGTTCATTCAAAAATAAAGAAAAACATGACTTTGTATGATCAAATTTGCATTTATGCAGAGTATGACGCTTTGCTGATAAATAACTGATAAATTAGAGATTATTGAAAACGAATAGCACATTCTGACAGGCTAAATTCAAACTCAGATACTAATTATACCAAAAGTTTAAAGTGTGGAATCAATTCAAAATAAAGAGCTGAAGAGAGCAAGAATTATTACAAAAACATGCACTATATATTATACCGCAAAGTGATGATGTCACTGATCATTACATGGTAACTTGCATACTACGTACGGCTGAAATGTGTCATATTGCGCCGCGTTATCGACCAGGCAGAACAATCCTTCCAACTACTATAGATAGATTCTTGAATAGCTTACCTGATCCATCTCCGCTTCTCAGTGAACCCAAACAAACAGATGAGCTAGAGGAAATGACTAGCAGTATGAGCACCATTCTCTCTAGTACATTAGAAACTGTTGCACCAATAAGATTAAAAAAGGTTAGAGAGAAAACTAAAGCACCATGGTACAACAGTGCTACGCATGTTATCAAGAGAGAAACTCGTAACTTAGAGCGCAAATGGAAACAAACTAATTTAGAGGTCTTTAGAATCGCGTGGAAAGACAGTATGTCACGTTATAAAAAGGCTCTAAAAGCAGCCAGGGCTGAGCATCTCCGCAAACTAATAGAAAATAACCAAAACAATCCAAGGTTTTTATTTAACACTGTGGCTAGATTAACAAATAAACACACATCACCTGAAAAAAATATTCCGTTACATCTTAATAGTAATGATTTCATGAATTTCTTCACTGAGAAAATAGAAAGCATCAGAAACACAATTGTAAATGTACAATCTTTGACAGCGTCTTATGATTCAGCCTCAATTATCGCCCCTCAAGAACAACTACAGCGCTTTACAACTATAGGACAGGAAGAGCTAAATAAACTTATTACTGCATCTAAACCAACAACATGTTTATTAGATCCAATACCCAGTAAACTACTGAAAGAAGTGTTACCTGTAGTGGAAGAGCCTCTTCTCAATATTATTAACTCGTCTCTATCTTTAGGACATGTTCCAAAAACATTCAAGCTGGCAGTTATAAAACCTCTTATTAAGAAACCACAATTAGATCCAAATAACCTACAGACCCATTTCAAATCTTCCATTTATGTCTAAAATACTAGAAAAAGTTGTGTCCGCTCAATTGTGCTCTTTCTTGCAAGAAAACGATATCTATGAAAAATTTCAGTCAGGATTCAGGCCACATCATAGCACAGAAACTGCGCTGGTTAAAATTACAAATGATTTACTTTTAGCTTCTGACCAAGGCTGTATCTCAATAGTTTTACTCGATCTTAGTGCTGCGTTTGACACTATAGATCATAAAATACTCTTAGATCGACTTCAAAATTAGGGACAGGCATTAAGCTGGTTTAGATCGTACCTATCAGACCGTTACCATTTTGTCCATTTAAATGGGGAAAAATCAAAGATAACGTCAGTAAATTATGGAGTGCCGCAAGGATCTGTGTTAGGCCCTCTGCTATTCTCAATTTATATGCTGCCACTTGGTAATATTATAAGAAAACATGGAATAAGTTTCCACTGTTATGCTGATGACACTCAATTATATATTTCATCACGACCAGATGATAACACTAAATTATCTGAAATGACTGAGTGTGTTAAAGATATAAAATATTGGATGACGTGTAATTTTCTTCTATTAAATTCAGATAAAACAAAACGGAGGTATTACTGATTGGTCCAAAAAACTGCCCACAAAACCTCTTACAATACAACCTTAATCTATGGACGTCCTGTTAATTTATCCTCTACAGTAAAAGACCTGGGTGTCATACTAGACCGCAACTTGTCTTTTGAAAATCATATTTCAAATGTCACAAGAACAGCCTTTTTCCACCTTAGAAACATTGCTAAGCTACGTAATATGCTCTCTGTTTCTGATGCAGAAAAGTTAGTTCATGCATTCATGACCTCGAGACTAGATTACTGTAATGCTTTATTAGCTGGTTGTTCTGCATCCTCCGTAAACAAGCTACAGTTAGTCCAAAATGCAGCTGCTAGAGTTCTTACTAGGTCAAGAAAATATGATCATATAACACCAATTTTATCATCTCTACATTGGTTACCTATTAAGTTCCGTATCAACTACAAAGTATTGTTACTGACCTATAAAGCCCTAAATGGTTTAGCTCCTGTGTATCTAAGAGATCTTCTATCGCCATATAATCCATCGCGCTCTTTAAGATCGCTAAATTCGAGGCTTCTGGTCGTACCTAGGATAACTAAGTCCACTAAAGGAGGGAGGATTCACATCTAGCTCCTAAACTCTGGAATAGCCTTCCTGATATTGTCTGAGGTACAGACTCGCTCTCCCAGTTTTTAAAACTAGATTAAAGACGCATCTCTTTAGCCAAGCATTCACATAATGCATCTCATACCTTTTATACTACAGTTAAATCAGATCAAATGCATTCATATTATGTACAGCAGCTACGCTAATTATTTCCCATCTGCCTTTTTTGTTGTTATCTCGGGACGCCTGTCCCGAGATAACTCAAATAGAGTTCGTCAGCTGCAGTTATGTATCCAGCCTCTCATGGAGACTTCAGATGCCCCAACGCCTGTGATGAGACGACTCGACGCCTGTGAAGAGACGACCCAACGCCGGCGATATGTTATGCCCTAAATTTTATGATTAACTAACTGTATTTTGTGTGTATATTTTTGAAATGCATTTTCTGTAAAGCTGCTTTGAAACAATATGTATTGTGAAAAGCGCTATACAAATAAACTTGAATTGAATTGAATTGAATATATTGTTATAGGCACTCAGTGTCTGTATTGCCAAATAAAATCTGTCGGCCTAATAATTTAAAAGAAACCTCTTACTTTGTTAGTTAGAAGATACTTCTCAAGGTCCACAACTAAGTGCAGGTCAACACCCAAGTGCTCCTCGCTGCAGACTGTAGCGTAATGCAGTGTGTTTTACTGGAACGGCCCCCTCACCCCCCTTAGATTTAGTTAATAATAAAGTGTGCAGTCACCATGATGGAGATCAGTATTTGCTTTAGTTGGTCCTCTTGACCGTTGGCTTTATAAGATTAGAGATTCTCCACTGATAAATGAAAGTGGAAAGTAAGACTGTAGCGCAATGCATTGTATTCTAGTGAAACAGTCTCCCAGGGATGGTTTAATGATTAGGCATATGAGGCCAGTGCAGGGGCCCTTGGCTGCCAAAGTGCGCAATCCAGTTTGGTTCAGAAAACCCATTAACAATAAAAACAAATGTTATTTATCCTTGAATATAGGTGACCCATAGCCTACACTGTACTTGCTTTTAAAAAAGGTCAAATTCTGACAGTATCATACTATTTTCCATTAAGACAGTAATATACCATAGAAAACAATGCATAATATTTGTAGTTTTTGAGGAAAAACACTCAGAGGCCTTATTCCAAATCACATCATATCCTCATTCACTATTCTCTACATTAGTTTACTAATATATTACACTTGACAGAGTGAATGAAAAGAAGTGAGTGAATTGAGACACTGATGAACACCTGATAAGCAGAATCACTGAAGGACAGAGAAACAAGAACAGAAAAAAAGAGAAACGCAAGAACTACAACTGACTTCCAGCCACACAAGTGTGAAAACAGTTTACGATTATTATTTCATACATGTACAAAATTACTTGTTGAGAATTAACAGAGATTTAGTTGTTGATGTTTTATTGAAATTAATAATACAACTTTATTCTGATCGCTCCTGATAAGGTATGTGCGCTGGCTGTTAAATATTATTATTAAATATTAGGCTAAAAGTAGAGGTATATAACTGTAACTATCAGTTTTTCACCTTTTTTGAAATAATCCATTAAACCTGCTGAGAAATGAGGAGCCGTGAACTAAAATGAGCAGTTTGACACGCCCATGCATGGGAAACTCATGAAGTTTCACCCACTGCCCCTACAGATGCACAACTCACTTTTGCTCCACTTGTGTCAGTGCAAAAGGGAGAGCGTGCGAAACTTGTCTCTTGAAAGCGGAAAACAGTGTTTGAGATTCGTCACAGCAGATTTAAGCAATTGTAGTATGTACTTGTGTTTGTGCTAGAAAAATATCCAAGACATTTGTGAGAAAATATTGTACAAGTGTGCAACTCTCATTGGATGAATGCATATAGGCCTACTGATTTGCGGATGTGCAACATTTCTCCGTGCTCATATAATTATATATATATTTTGTTTTTGGTTTCACAAAAACAAAACAAAAAACACATTATCATCTACCGTGATTGTTGTTGTAGTGTATAGTTAACTCTTGTTTGAATGTATGTTTTTTGTATTGTGTTTACTTGTTACCCAACAGCCATTACAAAACTATGTAATTATAGTCTGGATGACTAAATCATAATGTATTCAAATTCAAATGATTTCAAAGTTGGAAGAATAAAAACAAGGAGTTATGCAATATCTTAGTTACTAACTCCATGCTTCCCATAAAATCCATCAATATGATTACATTTGATTATTCTTGAAAAATATTCATCAAATATTACTTTGTCTGTTTAAAATGATGGTAAGAATGTTGTCGGTCACTTTACTCTGTAATAAATGTTACCATGTTTGCGAGTTGTTTGTCGTCCCGCTGCTCTTCTTCTCTCAGGCAACACTCCTCCTAAAGTGACCATCCTGCCCCCCGTCCAGTGCAGAGATCTCCTCTCTGAACACAGCGACACTGCTGTGTGTGGCCAGCGAGGGCTTTCCGTCAGACTGGAGGCTGAGCTGGAAGGTGGACGGGAGCAGCAGGGCTCAGGAGAGCAGCGCTGGGCTCCTGCAGAAGGACGCTCTGTACAGCTGGAGCAGCAGCCTGACTCTCTCTGAGCAGGAGTGGATGAAGAGCGTCTCAGTGAGCTGTGAGGTCACACGGAGCGGCCAGCCTGCGGTCACTGCACAACTGAGGAGAGATCAGTGTTCAGATCAGTAGATGCGCTCAGTCTCTGCTCTGGCTTCTGCTTCATCCTTCTGGCTGATGTCTCGCTTCTGCTCCTCTGAGTTCATTCACACAAGAGCATGCTATGATGTTCTGTTGTACTTGAAATAAAACAAATAATACTGTGCTTGTCTTTGAGTCCTTTTGTGTTATTTGAGAAAAAGCTATTGATAGTTAAAGACACTTAGGGTAAAGAAAGGGGGTCCAAAATAGTTCTTGATAATTGAAATAATCTGAAAATAAAGTCCTGGTTTCTCAGACAGGGTTTAGAATAATTCAGGATTAGGCCTTAGTTCAATTAGGACAATTAAATAGCCTTTTTAAACGTGCCTTAGAAAAAACATAACTGGTGTCCATTCTGAGACAAAACAATGGCACTGATATATTTTAAGATACGGTATATTCGTGCAAGTTGCTTTCAGTTAAACAGCTCAAACTTATATTTTAGTCTGGGACTAGTTAAAGCCTTGTCTGTGAAACCGGGTAACATATAAATATTAGTTGCTTACATGACAATTAGAAATGTTGCCTTCGCAAGCTAACTGAAATGAGTAGTTGAAGTATTAAACAAGCAGTTTTAAAGAAGAAGGATTATTATTTATTAAATCTAAAGCTGAAATAAAAATAAAACTCTCTAGAAATATTTTAAATTAGAAGATGACTAAAGCACATAATGAAAATGACTAAACCTTCAACTAAAATGTAAGAAATATGAAAATAAAAGCTAATTCAAATTATGAACAAATATTATAATAGAATATAAATGATACTAAATTACTGGTTTTGTATAACTTATTTTAAATTAATAGTGCTTTTTTGAGCCACTTAAGTCATACTTAAGTATCATATATGTAATTTCATAATTTAGTTGCCTTTGAAGTTGTCAAAATGACAAAATGCTGTTTTATTGTGTAGGTGAATGTCTAGTTGTGTGGCATGTGTGTGATGCACATCTGCAGAGTCTCTCAGCTGTATCCGTTCAGTGTGACGGAGGTTTTTGTGCGGCTCTTTATCACAGTGTGATTATTGCCCCAGTGTGGTCGCTCTGACAGAAGTAATGTCCTGCGTCTTCAGACTGGACTCCACTGATGGTCAGAGTGAAGTCTGCTCCATGTCCACTCCGATGTGTGGCTCTGAATACGAGTAGCTTATGAGCTTCTCCAAATCTCCTGAAGTACCAAGCCATGTGGTCATTAAGATGCACCGGCCTGTTGGTTTTGCAGTTTAATCTTACGTCTTCCCCTGGTTGGGCTGCTGTTATTGACGGTGTCTGGGTGATGGTGACCTGTCCTCGGCACTCTAAAAGAGTCAGATATACGGTGAGATACCAAAGTATGACTCATGCTAGTTTATGCAATAAAGATCTAGTTTAGTTATACAAACCCTGATAAAATACGGCAAGCATCGAGATAAAAATGATGATGACAGTCATTGTTGTTCTGTGATGGTGAAGATATTAAACTCTTTAAAAGCACTCTTTAAAAGCACTGAATGTGCTGCCAATGCAAAGTGCTGCTATATATGTAAATGTTCGTGGTATTTAAAGCAGCATTTACGCTTTGAATTCTTGCACCCAGAAACAATTCAACCATCAACCATATAAAAAGTTTGCTAAGAAGTATTTGCTATAGAGCGCTGCAGTGATGGCATATTTTAGGCTAACCCAGAATTTAAGCATCACTCTGGTTCCCTTTTTTTCTCTCGATTGGCTTTTGGATTATTGCAGAAAATAAGCTCTGTGACCAACAAAAGTTTATAATTCTTGCATGCAATAATCCGAAATCCAATCCTATTGGGTTTTCGTCGAGGGAACCACAACATTTCTTTTAAAATGCGTCAGTGATGTAAAATACTAATTCAGTTAATTGCAAATACATACTTGTTCACACTGATTCATTTACATTGAGATCCTTATGTGAGAACTGTTTATCAATGCAATTGGTCAAAAAGTGAGGCGAAACTATTTACAAAAGTCCAAATAAGCTAAAATAGAAACACAACACCTAAAAGAAGCAGCTCCAATAGTGATTGCTGAAACACTGAATAAAGCAGAAGAACATATTGCATTTGTCAAAAACATAATTCAAAAGCCCTAATCCTAACAGAGGTCAAATGTTTGATAAAGTTTTGAACAGTTACAGTGGTTTCAGTTGGAAATCTTTATTTCTTGTAAACAAACCTCTTGGGGTTTGATCATGGTCTCTGGAGACACTATTCTGAGACACTCACATGCAAATGTGAGTTTCAGGACACACTTCTAGTCTCACTAAGGCGTATTTGATTCAGTGCTTAAGAATTCAGCTTTGTGCAGGGTACTCACTTTCTTGAATAAAACATAAAAAATAAAAATAAAAACTTTTGAGCAAGTTATGATTATGGCTTACAGTTTATGAAAACCGTTTCACAATATAAAAATTTTGAATTTGGTGTTTTCATAAACTGTAAGCCATAATCATCCAAATGATAACAAATAAAGGCTTGAAATATCTCACTTTCCATGTAATGAGTCTATTAGTTTCATCAATTTCTTTATTTTATTTTTATTCCTGTGATGTAAAGCTGAATTTTCAGCATCATTACTCCAGTCTTCAGTGTCTTATGATCCTTCAGAAATCATTCTAATGTGACGATTTGCTGCTAAAGAAACTTTTCCGTCTTATTATTAATGAAGAAATCAGTTCTGCTTCTTCATATTTTTGTGGAAACCGTGTACATTTTTTCAGGGTTCTTTGATAAATCGAAAGTTACAAATAAAAGCATTTATTTGAAATAGAAATATTTTGTCTTTGCTGTCAGTTTTGATAAATGTATTTTATTATGATCTGTAGTTCTCTTCTTGCCAGTAGACTCTCTGTTCTGCGATTCATTTAAACACAGGTGATTCCCCAAAGGCTGGAGATTTATCTGCTCTGTACGCAAGTCTAGTTCTGGCGAAAGAGTGACCTCTGACCCGACGCATGACGTAGGATTAGCGTACGCTCAGGTGAGAGACGCAGTGGGAACAAACTCAAGCTCCTCCAACATTTCTCTTTAAAAATCTCTTTTTAGACTTTGAATTTGTGACCGGTGTTTTGTTTTGCTCTATCCTCTGCTCTTCCGCGTTCATCAACACGTCATGCGTCGGGTCAGAGGTCACTCTTCCACCGGAACCAGACTCGCATACGGCTGTTACCGGATACCAGTGATTATAGTTTATAAAGTTATAAATATGAATATTTTCTTATTCACAAAACATCGCTTCGCTTGAGAAGGCCTTTATTAACCCCCTGGTGGAAACTAAATGTTGAGCTCCATTCACTCCCATTATAAAGCTTGGAAGAGCATATTTTGTTATATAACTCTGATTGTGTTTGGCTGAGAGAATACACCTATAGGATGGCTTGAGTGTGAGTAAATTATGGGTTCATTTAAATTTTTGGGTGAACTATTCCTTTAAGAAAAAGTTAAGGAAGTTATTTAGGATAATGTTCTAATTGTTTTGGCAAATCTTGCTGGAAAAAAATAAATAATAATAAACCCACCTCAGCCCATGTCACGTATATTATAAGTTGTGGTGTAGGTAAGCCAGCAAGACAAAGAAGATAGATGCAGTAGAATTTATTAACAATTAAACCAACTCAAAATACAGGAATAAACAGAGGATAAACCATAACCATACTAAGCACAAACGTTAACGGGAACTGAAACACAGGCATATAAATAATAAGAGCAAACAAAGCTAGTTTGATAAACAAACACAGGTGAAGCAAACAAGGGAACTAATGAGTAACCATAGTAACAAACAAGAGGGTAATGAGTAACCTAGGAGACAAATACAGAAGAACACAGGCAAACAGGAACTAAGCAGACAGAGAGAACACAGCACAAAAGACTGTTTATGTGACACCCGTCCTGTAAAAACTGTTTTGAAATCGGACATTGCATTACCATGGAAACAGTCGTTTAAATCCATTTAGCGCTCATCTCCCTATAGTGGGTGGTGTCATGTTTCATATTACAACATTTATTTCAAATATTTTGTCAAATATTTTTTCTAATCTTGACAAAGCACATATTGTTGGAAAGGTCTGAGCTCAATGTTCCATATTTGGTGACTGTTTTGTGATAGAAGTGATATTATGACAGAAATGTATTCATTTGTTACAGAAGAACGCATCAATGGAATATGGCTGCCACCTGGCGGCTATTTTTGGTACAGCGCCTAAACAAAATCTCACAGGAACTACAATTTTTGAGATATCAGCTTTAATTTTTGAACACAGCCCAGGCTTTGATTTTATAGCAATTTTATAGTATATATTTTTTTTTTTTACAGTGCAGTATATTTGTTTTACAGTTAACGGAAACTTATATAACATTATTACACTTTAATTTTTCGAAGTGCTTCTAATAAGTTTAGTGTCTTCTTTAAAAAGAGACCACGTAGGTCTGAATTCCAACGCATTCATGAATTGCAACCATTTAAGTTTAGATAAATGTTTACATCCATGCTCAAAATGGGGAGTGACAGATAAGGGGTTAATCTGAAGCTACATAAAAGTGGTATTGACTGGTAGCTATGTCAATAAAGTTGTAGTTTGGATCTTTGAAAGAGAGGCAATTGTTTTGTGGGCCTTAAGTTTCAGCAGTAAAACCAAAGGGACAAAACCATGAATTAAGCTGAGATTTATTTAGTCACAGCTACAGCTTTTCATGCATTAAGCATAATGATTTTGGAAGCATTCAATCTGCTGTTGCTTTTGTTTAATAGTCCGGGATTAAGCTACATATTGGTCTGGATCAATATACCAAAACCAAATCTGAATCTTAACAAGCAGTGAAATTCAATATGAATACACCAGATCAGGTTTCTTGCTGCACCTAATGTATTAATTTAAGAAATGTATTTTTCAAACTTTATATATCATTCATGTGTTAAATTAAAGCATTTATCGTACTATGACAGAACGACTTTCTTCTGTGAAAAATATTTTGAATCAATATTTCATGTTTGTGCATTTAGATTTACTTAGACCTTACTGATTGTAGCTATTATTCCACTTTTAAGTGGCATCCCTGGACACTAGTCCAGTGCAGTAGCCTATGCAGCAGAGAGAACTACAGAGAGCACGCAGATCAACGTCATCACGTTCAGTTCAATCTATCAACAGCATACAGTACAGTAGTCAACAGTGAAACCGAAAGCGTTCACTTTGGATGACTAGACACCCTTTCAGGTAAATCAAAATCTAACAATGTCTTCACGTGTCACTGTAAGTTCATTAAAACGTTTCACATTTATAATATCAATGACGACCTTTTGCGTCTAAACTATTTAAACAAGTTGTTCGCTTCTCTCCTGACAACAACAGCTCCTGTAATGGCGGATCCCGGACTTGAAGCGCAGGGAGTTTAGGACAAACTCACTCACAGCCACAGCACACCGACTGCGACTCTGCTCGTGTGTTCAGTCCAAAACAGTAGGTAAATATAATCATACAGGCAAAAAGTTCACTTCAAAAACTAACAAGGAGGGGTAAGAGTTAACGAAAAGCGAAAGCAAATCAACTTAGGCCTACTATAAGAAGCCTACTGAAAATGTACACACATACGCCTGACGTCGATATAAATTAATAACGAACTGGTACAAATTATGTTATTTAATTGAAAATTAATGGCGTATCAAGAATTTGAGCGCATAAGCTCAGCAGCTCTGTGCCAAAAACTTTTTTGTAAGCTTATGGGTATGCCAATTAAGTACTGTTTTACGTGATAGGCTAATATTATTACCTTAATGTATATATTGTTACAACTAGTACAGTATGGGCATTTAATGTAAAATATACTGTATTTAATTATAAATAAACAAAGGCATTTAAATAAAATGTATAGCAAATAATAATTATAAAAAACAATTATAAAACAACTAATAAAAACACAAACTTTACATAACAAAAAAATCACAGTAGACCTTATTACAAGAATGGTTGATTCTTAAGCCTGTTTAATCATGGCATTCTTGTAGAAAAAACTCCATGTCACCCCTGAAAATGAAATGAATATAGTACTATCTGTTCATATTAATTGAACTGACCACAGAAACAAAATCTAACTTTAATAATAAAATGAGAAAGACATGCAGAGATTTAGTAATTTTAGCAGATAAACACTTAATAAGTTAATCACATCACATCACATCAATAATGATTTCATCACATCATGACAGAAATCGTACTTACTATATTCCTCATAATGATTGTTCTGTTGTCAATGACTTTTCGTCAGATAATGGATGATCTCATTTGCAAAACATTTAATTTTAATAAAAAATAAATTGCAACATTTTATTTTCCCTATTTCTTTAAAAACTAAAATGTATGTTTTTTTTGTGGATGTCCCACAAAAAATGTGGTAAAGGATTAGCAATTTTCAGAGAGTTTAATTAAATGGTCATGTAATGTTATATTTTGGTTGCATTTGTGTGATAATAAAAATGAAACTGGTTGTGTGAAATAGGCACATAATATCGTAATTAGGGCCGGGACTCGATTAAAACAATTAATCTAATTAATTAGAGGCTTTGTAACTAATTAATCGAAATTAATCGCATTTTAATTGCATATAAATATTTGACCTGAGAACAGTGAGAAGTAATTTTTTTCACATGGATTTTTAGTATACCATTGAATAATGACTGAATACATAAGCTTAAGCAACAAAATATTGTTTATTTTTGTTCAACCAAGTCCAGCAGACCAGTGCTATTTTAGCCATTAAGTGTAACGTTAGCAATAGCCGTTCCGAATTCCTTGTTGCATAGCTTGCACACAACCATGCTCTTATAGGTTGTAAATAGTTTTTTCTTTGACACTGGTGGCTCATCCAATTTTGTTGTGTTATCCTCCTCGTCCGTCTCTCCCCAAATTTAACACAATAGATGTAAATAGAACGTTTTTAAAAAGCTAGCTAGCAACTGCTCATGCTGTTTAGTCCTGGATGTGTGTTGATGCGCGCGCTGCGCGCGACCGACAGCGCAGGCAGTTGCTAGGCGATAAGTTGAGCTTCCAATCAAATAAAAGTAAACGCCTGGCATTGGCCAATCCACTGTTTTTACCCGTTTACGGACACAGGATTGGATGTACACAACCATGAAGAAAACAAAGTAACAGTAGACGGAAACGGTTTAATTTGAAACCAGGAAATTCTACTTTAGAAGTACATTTTCACAAAAAAAACGGGACAATTCGTGTCCCGGGAAAGAATATACATTTTCCGGGACTGTCGCTCAAAAAGTGGCAACGCTAGTTGGTGCTCCAGTATAATTGGTCCGCCTAAACTTATCCAGTGAGAAACGTTCCGCGGTGCAAAAATAAGTGCGATTAAAATGCGTTAAAAATGTTTAACGCGTTGTTTTTTGTGTCATTAATTAATCTTAATTAAATCGTCTTAATTAAAAAGTCCCGGCCCTAATCGTAATACCGATAAATCAATCGCATGCCCCTGAATCTGAGAAAATTATAATTGTATCGTGGCATGTTTTGAGGGTATCAGCAACTATTGCATCGACGTCAGATTGTATCATGATGACATGTCCTGATTTACACCCCTAATTTTGGCTGTTTGTCTCACACAACACATGGAAACACGTTCAAACACTGACCTAAAAGTCTCTTGTCCGATGTAAATCACCCATTACAAAAAGAGACCTAATGCAGCATCCTTGAACTGGACCTTAACTGTGCCAAAATCTGCAGATATAAATAGGGCTGGACGATATGCAAAAATTTTTCCTCGGATGAATGGCTATAGACGGTAAATATCTCTGTATTTACTACATCAATTTGAATTTGGAAAAAAATTCTGTATTTATTTAAAAAGTGTTGTCCCAGTCCTACACACAATGTTCATATCGAAGGCAATGAAAACAAATATAGAGAAACCATGTAGTCTATGCTACATATTATGTGCAAAAAAGGGTCAAATCACATTACATTCTAAAATTGTATCTAATAATCTAAAAATAAAAAGAATGCTTTTTGAAGCAGAATTTAAATTCACTAAACAAAACATTTTACATTTTAATTACCCCATTACAATAGTTACTTTACAGTAGGGCTGCCCTCGACTAAAGATTTTTATAGTCGACAAGTAGTCGTTCATTTAAGCCATTATAGTCGACTAATCGCATGTTTATATTAATAAGTCATAAATCATAATAATTTGTATAGCCTTTAATTGCCTATTTAAAATACATAGCCCCAGAGGAGCTGGAATGCGTAAGTACCTGAGTGGACAGTGAGACGTCTCTCGATATGCAAACAGATCCACTTCTGCCTGTCCGAACACCCTCCATGTCTGCTCCATCATCTCGGGGTGGAGCCTCCATTCCCCGGTCCTCAGCCCCTGCCTCGACAGGATGTCTGCTCCCTGTTTTGGCACCCAGGGATGTTAGCTGTCCTGAGTGAGAGCAGTTTTCCCTGGGACCACAGAAGGATTTGATGCGCCAGTTTTCAAAGTGGGCGCGAGCGCAAAACCCCCTGGTGATGTAGGTGACCACCGGAGATAGACATGCTTGCATTGAAACTGAATCCACACCACGCCAAAAAGGTGGTCCTCTAAGCTTGAGAAAGCACACATTTCTTGGCGTGTAATCTTAACCCCAGCAATTTCATATTGACGAGAACAACATGTCATTGCTGAACTGCCAGCTGAAGCGACTGAGGTAGAATCAACCATTCGTCGATGTAGTTCAGAATGTGGATGGGCCCTCCGTTCTATGGCCCCCTTCCCCAACAGTTTTTAGATCCTGTTTCATGACCAGAGCCTGCTCGGGGCCACCAATGTGGGCAGAACCCCCATAAATCTTGGCAGGCGAGATCTGAACCGTATTGTGTAACCCTTTTGGACTTTCGGAACTGGTGTTACTCGAGCAGGGATGGCTCGATACCACAATTTTGGCTAAGTATTAGAATCTAATACCTTGGTATCGATACTAAATTTATACCACAGGTGACAAATAACCAGCCTCAAATGTTAAGTGAATTGAAACAATTTTATTAAAAAACACTGCTTGAAACTCTGAAGTACCAAATGTGCAAACAAAAAGTTTCAAAATGTAACAAAGAAAACCTACAGTCAGGGAACATACAGTAGGTTAAATTTTTTATTTAAAAAAAAATGAAATAATACAATTAAAATAGTTTAATATCTTCATACCTTGTCAGTTTTTATCACATGGTGCAAACAAAATGTATCGAAATGTAACAACAACAAACATTTAATTTTTTATAAAATTTTGATTTTGAAAAAAAGAAAAAGAAAAAAATGTTCATCGTCACATATTTTCAGTCTTTATTTTTTTGACAGCTCCATTGCCAGCTGCAGATTTTTGGATAAAAAAACTAATGTGTCAATATTGTCACTTGATAATCTGGATATTAGTGGGCTACAGATGAGGCCAGAGGTACTGAAAACTCTCTCATAGGCTGAGCTTGATGCTGGAATGCAAAGGTAATATTTGACAAACATTGAAAGAATGGGGAGGCTTGATTGCCTTTTATGTGGCATTGGTCTCTTCCATGGACTTGTACATTTGGAGTTCTTTGTTTAGTCTGTCAGTTGGCATCTCTAGAGATTCTCCCCTGGCTTGACATTCATCTCCCTTTCCCACCTCTTTTCTTTTTTTCTCTGATACAATAGTAGACAGGAGGCTACCCCTGTTCACAGAAATGGTCCACCATATCAAATGTAGAACCCCAGCGGGTAGATTCATCGTGAACCAGCTTGTGCTCTGGGAGGTGAAAGAGCCGTTGCTTTTCTTTTAGAAGCCTTGTCATTTTGTTAGATCTAGAAAATTCACATATAGTCTTTCTGAGCCTGGACAGATACGATGCCTACATGGTCCAGGCTTGTAGCCTTGTTCACTGCCATATGTAGGTTGTGGCCAAAGCAAGGAACCCAGTGGTTAGACTTCCCCTTAAATTAGGGATAGGGCCGATCCAGTATCGGTATCGGGGCCGATACCAGTGTAATTCACGTATCGGATTTTCCCGATCCAACCTGCGGAGATATCCGATATCCATGAGCCATGTCTGCGCTTTAACGTTGTCTGCTGAAATAACTCCAAAAGTGATTCCCGCCGGCGAGTCTGCTAGCTGGCTGCAAACTGTGGAATGGATTTCCTGAACGGAGGCGCGGCTCAATGAGACACAGAGTTATGAGACACGTCCCCGCTCAGGAAAGCCATTCCGCAGTTTGCAGCCAGCTAGAGCAGGATAGCATTGAGCAGCATTGCATTGTGGCTAGCCAACATGTCCGCTGTGTGGAAATACTTCACACTGGAAACACCGCAGAGTGCAATGTTTGCAAAGCTGTAATGCATAGAGGCGGAATCTCCCTCGCATCGTACAACACAACGAACGCCATAAAACATTTTAAAAAGCACCACGTAAAAGAGCACAATGATTTTTTTAGCCAGGAGGCAGAAAGACAACGGGAGCCGTCAGGAATCACTTCTCGAGTCATTCATGATAGCGGCTCACTGATGCCCGCGAATTAGTTAAAACCTCCGGAATCTAGAGCGAGCGCGCCCGCGAGACAGAGACTGTGCTCCAAACCGCGCAGCGCGTGCACGGCAGAGAGGGAGAGAGAGCAAGAGACCTCATGAAGCGTGTGTGTGTGTGTGTGTGTGTGTGTGTGTGTGTGTGTGTGTGTGTGTGTGTGTGTGTGTGTGTGTGTGTGTGTGTGTGTGTGTGTGTGTGTGTGTGTGTGTGTGTGTGTGTGTGTGTGTGTGTGTGTGTGTAAGTAAAATATGTTTACAGTTATTGCACTTTCCTTATATTTATTTTCAAATATTTTACATTTTAAAAACATGATTTGTTGATTCTTATATTTATTTTCTAATATAATATAATATTTTATTTTCAAGACTTATGAAATGTAGTTATGAAATGTAATAAATATTGACATGACAATCAATTTAAAATCCTTAGTTGCATATTTGTTTTTAGAATGGGATTTTTCCTGTTAACAGGATTTCCTGTTTTTCTGACCTTATACATACTTCAAGTTGCCTTTTGGGACATACATGCGTACATATCATACTTGCCTGTTGAGAGGAGTTTATTTCAGCATCATATAAAAACAACAAGAATGATAATAATAAAATTAAAGCAAACACAGCTCTGGTATCGGAATAGTATCGGTATCGGCCGATATCCAAATTCAGGTATCGGGATCGGATCGGAAGTGAAAAAATGAGGATCGGTGCATCCTTACCTTAAATACTTTGATGTTTGTGGATGCATTATTTGTTGTGATTCCACTCAGGCGTGTCATATCCAGTTTCCATGTTTGAGTTACTGTTTCTTCAAGGACCTCACTGATGTTCTCACCTGTGTGATCTGAATGCATTGCAGCACATCCAAGACACCAGGACTGCATTTCCCAAGAGTCACTAATGAACTGAATTGTAACAGCCATATGTGTACTGTTCGACTCGTCCAAAGGTCTTTAGTACAAGCAAAGTAAGGCTGGTTGGACAGTTGTGATTTATTTTCTGAGAAAGTGTGAATCTCTTTCTCAGAAAAGTATTTTCTCCTTGGCATCTCATATCTTCTGTCAAGCTGTTCCACAAGCTTTCTGAACCCGGTTTTATCAACAATAGAAATGGGAATTTGGTCCGTTTGTCGGTTTCCCGTCAGTTTGGGTAGAGCACTGCCGCCAAGTGGAGAACTTTAAAACAGCAGCGCATTAAATACCAAATTTAGCAAAATTATGAGATCGTACTGTATGAAATATAATACCGGTATTTTTGCAGTACCGGGAACAACCAAACTGGTCACTCTGGGACTGAACAGAAGGGGGCGAACATCCCAGCAGCGCTACATTTCTGGGCAGACACTGAGATATAGGCTCGCCGGAGACCGCTGCATGCCGAAACACACAAGGTTGCAGGGTCAGCGATTTCACATATAGCGCTTACTGAAGACATAGAAGCTAGCGCTGCACTGTTTAAAGGTGCTATTAGCGATTTCGGTTGGCCTAACCTCTTGTTGACGTTCAAATTATTGTCAAACAAAACGTAGGCTAGCAAAGTTGTCAATAGTCTATAAATGAACATTCAATTTAATAGCAAAGAGTGGGTGAAAACAATCATTCACACAAAATGTCTCCATATATTGTGAGTTTGCTTGGTCATTTACAATAGTGATCGATCGCTAGCTGCTAGAAACATATGTTGTATTCAACAAAGTTAGCGCTGACTACATAGTTCTAGCTAATTATATCATTGTCTTGGTTTGGCAAGCATGAACATCAATTTAGCATCTGAGCTATTCGAATTCGGACAGAGAAGGAAATAGGCTCATTTAGGAAGGATCTGATTAACCAAAATTGGAGTAAAGTTTTTGTAGAGGATGTTAATAATGCTTATGAGGTCTTTTTGAATATATTTGTAACCCTTTATAATAAAAATTGTCCCTTAAAAGTGGGTAAAGTGAATAAGTTCGATAAAAAACCATGGATAACCAGTGGGTTACAGAAGGCCTATAAAAAGAAAAATAAGCTATATCGAGATTTTATTAAATACAAGTCTAGTAATCATGAAATTAAATACAAAAGATATAAGAATAAGTTAATAACTATAATGCGACAGGCCAAAAAAGACTATTATAAAAACAAATTATACGAATACAAGACTAATATTAAAGAAACTTGGAAAATTCTAAATAAGGTTATGAAGTCAAATTCTCAGAGTAAAAATGTACCTGAGTATTTTGAACACAATGGAAAGGTTATTAATAGTGGAACAGATATTGCAAATGAGTTTAATTCCTTCTTTGTCAATGTCAGACCTAATATTGCGAAAAGACTTGAAAAATCCAATCAGGGAGTAGGCCTATGGTGTAACAGTGCGACAGGAGGTAGTAGAATCTTACAGTCAATGTTTCTCAATGATTGCACCGAAACAGAAATCTTAGATATTGTGAGAAAGTGCAAAACTAAGACTTCTTGTGATGGTGATGGAATTGATATGAGTATTGTAAAAAAAACTGTGGATTGCATACTACAACCTCTAACTTATATTTTCAACCTTTCTTTTAGTTCAGGTGTTTTCCCTCAAAAGATGAAGATCACGAAGATAATACCTATTTTTAAAAAAGGAGATAAACATGAGTTTAATAATTATCGACCTGTTTCAATTCTTTCACAGTTTTCTAAAATAATAGAAAAATTGTTTACTCATAAATTGGATCTGTTTTTGGAAAAAAATAATTTACCTTTTGATTATCAATATGGATTCCGATCCAATAGATCAACCGCCGTTGCATTAAGTCAAGTCAAGTCAAGTCATCTTTATTTATATAGCGCTTTTTACAATACAGATTGTATCAAAGCAGCTTCACAGTGATAACATGAAAATAATACAAAAAACAATTTCATCATCGTCCACCTTTAAGGCAGATCTATAATATTGTTGAATATTAAATGTCCCCAACTAAGCAAGCCAGAAGGTAAGGCAACAGCGGCAAGGAACCAAAACTCCATCAGGTGACAGAATGGAGAAAAAAACCTTGGGAGAACCCAGGCTCAGTCGGGGGCCAGTTCTCCTCTGGCCAATGAGTGAACAGTGTATGAAGTTTAGAATGAATCAGAGTATTTGTCCAGTTCCGGTTGGTTGAAGTCAGAGTGGAGAGGAGGAGAGACTGGTTGACACTTCAGGTCAGCGGCGTCGTCGTCGTGTCCTGGTGCTGGTCCTTCATCAGATCTGGATACGGCCTGGTTCCGGTGGACAGCAGTAAACCTCGGGATAGACAGAGAGACTAATATTAGCGTAGACGCCATCCTTCTTATGATGTACCAAGTACATCAGGATTACGGGAAGTGTTCCCGGTCCCGGCTGTTCTAAACTATGCAGCCTAATTATAGAAGTCTATAATGTGTTATGTGTATGCTAGGCCGAAGAGATGTGTTTTTAGTCTAGATTTGAACTGACAGAGTGTGTCTGCTTCCCGGACAATGTTAGGGAGACTGTTCCAAAGTTTTGGTGCTAAATAGGAAAAGGATCTACCGCCAGCAGTCGATTTTGATATTTTAGGTATTATTAACTGGCCGGAATTTTGAGATCGCAGTAGACGTGAAGGACTATAATGCGTTAAGAGCTCGCTCAAGTACTGCGGAGCTAAACCATTTAGTGCTTTGTAAGTGATCAGCAATATTTTAAAATTTATACGATGTTTAATAGACATTAATTCATTTAGCCGAATAAATTATTGCCGCAATAGACAGAAAACAGTATCTTGTAAGTATATTCCTGGACTTACAGAAAGCGTTTGATACTGTCAACCATAAACTATTGCTGACAAAATTACAACATTACGGATTAAGGGGTCAGACATATAAATGGCTTGAAAGCTACTTAAGTAATAGAAGGCAATATGTTCAATTTAAAACTCAAAAATCGGACTGTAGAACTGTTGTTTGCGGAATTCCCCAGGGTTCTGTAATTGGTCCTAAACTTTTTATATTATTTATTAATGATATATATGAGGCTTCCAAAGCTATGAATTTTTTGTTGTTTGCTGATGACACAACTGTGTTTAAGACTGGGACAGATTTAAATGAATTAATGGCCATTATCGAAAGGGAAATGACAGAATTAAAGAAATGGTTTGATTGTAACAAATTGTCTTTAAATTGGGATAAGACAAATTGTATGGTCTTTGGAAATAAGGGAAAAAAAGAATGTATAAAATTAGTTATTGAGGATGTAAATATTGAATGTGTTTCAGAAATCAAATTTTTGGGAGTTATCCTAGACAGCAAACTTAGTTGGAAGCCTCATATTGATCATATCAAAGGTAAAGTTAGTAAAAATATTGGTATTCTTTATAAAGTTAAACACATATTGGATGAAGCATCATTACAGCTTCTATACTTAACCTTAATTGTTCCATATATAACTTACTGTGCCGAAGTGTGGGGGAATGCATGCAACAGTTATACAGAAAGGCTGTTTTTACTTCAGAAGAAAGCAATAATAATTGTGACTTACAAAGGTGTACGAGACCACACAAATAAACTGTTTATAAAACTGCAGACTTTGAAATTTAAGAAGTTGGTCAAATTTAAATTATTACAAATTATGTGGAGAGTGAAAAACAATTTGGTGCCAATACATATAAAAAACAAATTTATGCTAATCACAGACAGTAACAACAGAAGAAAAGGCAATTTTTGTGTACCATATTCACGTACCTCACAAAAACAAAAGGGGTTTCTTGTAATAGGGATCAGTTTATGGAACGCTTTGGACATTGTTCATAAATCATGTAACACGATTGTTCAGTTCAATAAAATGTATAAAAAAAATGTATTTGGAAAATACGAAGGCAGTGAAGCATAAGAAGTATTTAGATGTGAAGTAATATTGTACCTTGACAAAGAAAAAAAAGAAAAAAAAAGAAGAACGGCGAGCCATCTGTTCTGTGCCAGCTCAGATAATTGAAAAAAGGGGCATGAAATTATAAGACTAGGTCTTCCTCATGCTCCTGTTCAGTCTTGAATGTTATCATTTTGTTGCTGTTGATGTGATCATTATTGTGTCAGTAATAACATCATGACTGAATAAAAAGAACTTGACTTGACTATTTAGATTTTCCCACCTGTCCAGCAAAAACAGAGCGACGTAAATCAGATTGGAATCCCTTCAGCCGAGTTCTCGCCACCTTTCAAATGCTTTGCCAATGTAAATTCGTGACTTCCCGCGTTCATTATCCTTTTCCCTCTTCTTTTTAATTTGTTCTTCGGAACGTCGTTTCTTTGGTCGTGTCGGTCATAATTCAAACTTTCCTCTAATGCTCTAATGTTTAGGTGCTCTCTCCTCCATACATAATGTTTAATGTTCTCTCCTCCATACAAACTTCATGTGTGCGCGCACAAACCCCACCCTCAAATCTTTCTTGTCGGTTATTGGCTGCAACACTATTTGTTATGTTTCTGGGTGCGGGTTGTAGAGTTAATTTATTTTTATTTATTTTTGCATTTTGTGGAGCATAGGAGGTCTACAGAAACCTGTTTTGTTTACGGTGTGTTCAGGGGACAGGCAGCTAGCGTATTTCCACAGTCAGTGATGGTTTGGGGTGCCATGTCATCTGCTGGTGTTGGTCCACTGTGTTTTCTGAAGTCCAATGTCAACACAGCCGTCTACCAGGAAGTTTTAGAGCACTTCATGCTTCCTGCTGCTGACCAACTTTATGGAGATGCAGATTTTATTTTCCAACAGGACTTGGCACCTGCACACAGTGCCAAAGCCATGGTATCCCTTTTCTTAATTGGCCAGCAAACTCGCCTGACCTTAACCCTATAGAAAATCTATGGGGTATTGTGAAGAGGAAGATGTGATACGCCAGACCCAACAATGCAGAAGAGCTGAAGGCCACTATCAGAGCAACCTTGGCTCTCATAACACCAGAGCAGTGCCACAGACTGACCGACTCCATCACGCCGCATTGCTGCAGTAATTCAGGCAAAAGGAGCCGCAACTAAATATTGAGTACTGTACATGCTCATACTTTTCATGTTCATACTTTTCAGTTGGCCAGCATTTCTAAAAATCATTTTTTTGTATTGGTCTTAAGTAATATTCTAATTTTCTGAGATACTGAATTTGGGATTGTCATTAGTTGTCAGTTATAATCATCAAAATTAAAAGAAATAAACATTTGAAATATCAGTCTGTGTGTAATGAATGAATATAATATACAAGTTTCACTTTTTGAATGGAATTACTGAATTAAATCAACTTTTTCATGATATTCTAATTATATGACCAGCACCTGTATATGAATACAGAAATAAGCAAGCGAAACGTCTGTAAAATATTTTAGTTTGAGAATATAAAGTTGAAGTTGGTCTGCAGTATCATTTAGGATGTAGATAATAATTAAACTTCATAATAATAAAACATTTTGACAGAGCAACACAAGATTCATGATTTGTATGTGTTAAACACAAACCCACAAACTAGGTAAAGCACAAATGGATAGTTCTGGTCCTTGGTTATGATTGACTGAGCTGTGTTCAAAGCCATTGTAAAATATTCTATAAACACACACCTGTGAGCTCATTATCCCAGTATTATTGTGGCAACAGTGGGTGTTGCTGCATCTGTGTTTTGTGTCATCATAAAAACGGCCCTTAACTGGCCTAAAATCACTGTTAACCACAGCTTGTTGGACCCCAAAACACACAGCGTCGGCACCACAGGGGGCCCGGCCACTTTGGTCACTGTGCACCCTCACTTCTGGTCACCAAGCTAGTACTGAAACTTAATTGTGTCAATATTCAGTGTTTGTTCTCTGTTTCCACATACAGGCCTGAAATAAAGTATCTTATCTAGGAAGATGAGAAGTAGGAGTCTGCCTGTAAAATGAATGGTCTTCAGGAGGAGGCTTCTGTTCACAATCAGAGAGCAGCATCTCCAGGATTCAGCTGTGTGTCTATGAAGAGTAACAACTCCATGCATCAGCCCCCTTATCTCAGTGATGGACCTGCTGTGACCTCTGACCCTGTGTGAGTATCATGAAGTTGGATGTGAAGTTTTTAAGATGATGATGCATTCACCGAGGTTCTTTTCTCTGAATGTGAATATGTTAATAACAAAGACCAGTTTGACTTTATTTCTTTCATAGGTCTCTTGTTCTCACTGAGAATTAAACTTATCTCTAGTTAATGTTGATATTTGAATGTTGAATGGCACCATTATGGTGATTAGTGATTGCTTTTGTTGAGCACTTTTGACTCTTCTTAAATTTGTTCTCTTTCAACAATTGGAAGAGTGTTTTACTGTAAGCACTTGTATGTTTTTACAGAAAGCGATTTCATTATCCAGAAGCAGCTTCTCCATTATCCAGCTATGTGTCAATGAAGAGTAACCCCTCCATGTATCAGCCCCCTGATCTCAGTAATGGACCATCTTCAGGATTCAGCTGTGTGTCCATGAAGAGTAACAACTCCATGTTTCTGCCCCCTGATCTCAGTGATGGACCTGCTGTGACCTCTGACCCTGTGTGAGTATCATGAAGTTGGATGTGAAATGTTTTTAACATGATGATTCACTCACTGATGTTCTTTTCTCTGAATATGAATATCTCAAAGGTGCTATCAGCAATCTCGTTTGGCGTAACCTCTTGTTGATGTTTGAATTATTATCAAACAAAACGGAGGCTAGCTAGACCCTCCCTCCTCCTCATCCGCGCAATATCCCCCCAAACCCCACCCCACATCATTCTTGTCGGTTATTGGCTGTGTTACATGTTAAAAGATGTTTACGGGATGGTTACGCAACTTTTACGTGAGGTACTGCTGTCATGTGTGCGAGTAGCAAAAAAACAACCAAGAATACCAGACTTGATGTTAAAGACGTTTAATTATGGACGAGTTACCAGGACAAAAAAAAACATTATAAATGTAATGTTAAAAAAAGAAGTAATGAATCAAATACAAGAGTTTCACCAAATTAAAGAAATAATCAAAAGTAACTATCATAGCTAGTTTACCCAAAACCTCTAAACTACCTATCAAAGAAAAATGTAGAAATAAACCCGGAAATCTTCAGCGGATTCGCCGCCGAAAATAAACTACTCTAAAACAAAAACTCAATAGTGGCGATCACTCTTCAACTGTCTAACAGAGAAATATTCTGCCTACTGTTGGTTTTAGATGTAAGGGTCCACAATCAGTAAACAAACTCAGAAAGCAAATATAAATGCTCTAGACAAGTTACTGCTGCATTAACACTCACAAACAGAGATCGGTCGCACCAACACTCACAAACAAATTCAGAGTCGAAATGAACAAGCCCGAAGGAGTGTCACTCAAAAATCACGTAGACTAGGCATCTCACAAACATTAACAGCAACGTGTTCGTGGCTTCGAAAGGAAAAGCTCAATACATGAGAGTTGTCTGAGATCTGGCGAGGATCTGCATTCTCCTTGTGAATGAACCTTTTAAACCCGGCGGTTTAAAGGAGAACTCCGGTCAATTTGTAAATTTGGAGTGCTGACAATACAGAGAACAACGACAAAAATCGGTGTTGCCTACACTGTGTTATCCTCTTTTTAAAATGTGCACCCTGTTGACTTCAATGGGGCACGTTTTAAACCTGCTTTTAGCCTCTTATCATCCTTGATGTCGATTCACGCGCGTGATCATAGGTAACTAAACCTATGCACGTGAACTCGACAATCGACTACTTTGGACTTCGACCGAAAACAGGAAGTAAATACAGGTATGTGCGCTGGCTGATATAACATAATTTTTATTAATATCTTTCACATCTACTGCAGTCAGATTCACCCGTGTTCACTCTGAAGGAATCACTCAACATGGCTGGGCACTTGTAATGACACATCAAGGATGTTAAGAGAAATAAAAGCAGGTTTAAAACGTGCCCCATTGAAGTCAACAGGGTGCACATTTTAAAAAGAGGATAACACAGTGTAGGCAACACCGATTTTTGTCGTTGTTCTCTGTATTGACAGCACTCCAAATTTAGAAAAAAATTTGCTCAATGTTAAAATTGACCGGAGTTCTCCTTTAATAATGTTAGATAACGTCCAAAATAATTTGAATTCGGGTTACATTTTTTTTGACCGTTTTCAATTATGAGGAACAATATGAGAGAGAAATTTGGTAATCATTGTTTAGGTACATTAAACCACGCGCATGTCATATTGTCAACATGGTACTTATGAAGCAGAATAGTGGGTCATATGTCTAATGCTTTTTGAAAACTTAAGGTTTTCTTCTTCATAAAACGAGTCGGACATCATCACATTTTTGTATACATTTTTATAGCTTTCATTAGTAAGCTACAGGACATCGTCTTTCAAAACATGACCTGCTCGAAGAGAGGAAAAGAAAGAATGCGTCACTGTACCCAGCACATTTCAAACCAAACTGACGCCCATGTGTGTCCTACAGTAGATATATACACTAGATGTCGCATTGGCTATATATCTGTATATATCTATGGTTCTGTTTAATAAACCATATGTTCAACCAAAAAACCCTATCTGGTTTCATTCATTTAAGAGTCATTGTAGCTGATGATGATTATAAAAATAATGATTTAATACCGATGATGGTTTAATACCGTGATACCGTGATACCGTGATATTGTCTGAGATGATTATCATACCGTGAAAATCTCATACCGTTACAACCCTACTCACAAATCTGCGCTTCTATATGTCTTCCCCCATTTGGTCAGTCAAAATCTCCCTGAAGCCATCTCTCTCTTCCTCTGGTATCTTGTAACAAAGAGACACACACACACACACACGCACGCACGCACACACACACACACACACACAGTTTAACTTTAACTGGTAACTGTCATCGGCCAGTGGCCCATGCATATCGACCGTCACTAAAATCAGTGGTAAACGTGAGGAAATGCTAGATTTTTTATAGCTGGCAAAGTTAAAGTCTAATGAAATGCACTGACACCTTATTTTTGTCCTTTCAAAAGTATGCTAACTGAATGTCCTGCTACATATATTATCCTGCAGTAATCGTAATCTATTCAAAACACATTAATGTACATGTATAATTATAATGTCATTATAAAATATATATTTGTTTATATACACACTATAAATGCATAAGCCTATATTTGAAAATAATTAATTTTCCGCTTTAAAAAAAAACGTTCCGTACATAGCCTAGATCTACGCACCCCCCTGAACCCCATAATAAAGATGGACAGTGACATAGAAATTTTGCAAATAAAACGGTCAGGGTTACATTTAGGGGTTATATTAGCCAGCAGCCATATCACCCTGTAGCCCAAGACTGCCCACTGAAGCTATAAGCAGGGCTGAGCCTGGTTAGTACTTGGATGGGAGACTTCTGGGAAAACCAGGTTGCTGCTGGAAGAGGTGTTAGTGAGGCCAGCAGGGGGCGCTCACCCTGTGGTCTGTGTGGGTCCTTACGCCCCAATGTAGTGATGGGGACACTATACTGTCAAAGAGCACCATCCTTCGGATGAGACGTTAACCCTTTAGAATCTGAAGCTAAAATGGGTGTTTTTCACATATTTAGATTTTTTGACTGTAAAATTCTACAATGTGGAAAAAAAATAAGAAAAAAAGTGCTATCTTCATGTGCAAAGTGTCATCTTTTTAAGAAAAAGATTAGCTTTCAACAAATTACAGTTATTGACCATTATTGGGTGTGGTGAGTTTGTAAATATAACTTAAATAGACAAAAAAAAAAAAAAAAACCCGAGAATACATTTTCAGATTTGTATTTAGAAAAAACCTGAAAAATCACAAACGAAAGAAACTAACACTTTAAAGTTGAAAATGAAGTATAATAAAACTATACAAGTCTTTTTTGTGACATTGGGTTGCACAGTTTTCATTTAGGACACTTTTTCACACACGCACACATACATCCATTCATAGGTACGCACACATACACATGCATACACCTCATGTAAAGATACGTGAAAAAGTAACGGCCATCCGCCTCCCAAGTTTCATTAAAAATCATCCCAATCCCCTCTTCTGCTGTCTACCACTTCTTTCGCCATGTATTTGTTTGTGTCTTTTATTATTTTATGCAATCCAAAACACTCTAACCTGCCGCGCTTCGAATCTCTCGGTTCAAATCCTTCCTTCCCCGCTCTGCCAGAAAGCCTGCTTTCATTTGCTGACAGAAAGCATTAAATTACAGTAATAAGCCGTATATTGCCGAAAGGGGCATGTTGTCTACTGTCTGGAGCAATTTGAATGGCTTTGATAGTGCAAATGGTTGAAGAGTTACGGTACAATGAATACAGCTTGCTGATCTGTGTCGGCGACAACACATCCGGTTCTAAAGGGTTAAACCGAGGTCCTGACTCTCTGTGGTAACAAAAAATCCCAGGATGTCTTTCGAAAGAGTAGGGGTGTAACCCCGGCATCAAGGCCAAATTTACCCAGTGGTCTCTGTCCATCATGGCCTCCTAATCATCCCCATATATCTGTCTCCTCTCCACCAGTAAGCTGGTGTGTGGTGGGCGTTCTGGCGCAATATGGCTGCCGTCGCATCATCCAGGTGATGCTGCACATTGGTGGTGGTTGAGGAGATTCCACCCCTACTACGTAAAACGCTTTGAGTGTCGAGAAAAGCGCTATATAAATATAATGAATTAAATTACATTTCAGACACACACACACCTCTGCTCTGAGAGATAGAAAAGTCATCGGGACTTGGTACCCACGCATCACTCGCAAGATGTACATCTAACATCTAACAGATGCTAATATTGTCTTCAATGGTGTTCAACACACATAACTCTGTTAAATCTCAGAAAATTTGGTTCAGGGTTTCATGACCCTTTAAACCCTTTAACCCTTCGGGGACCAAGGTGTTTTTTGGGGTCCTTGAGATGTTCTGACATGCCCTGATTTGTGCTTTTTTCAATTGCTTATAAACATATTAATGGAAAAGGTGTAATTACACTCTATTTATCACAAACAGGGCTACCATAATATGTGAGCAACATGCATGTACATGTTTGTATTTTTGAGAGAATAATGTTTATGCATGGTTATTAAAAAAACAAAAAATTAAAGTGTCTGAAATTACGCCACAAAACACACAGTAAATATGTTTTAACAATACTTTTGAGTAATGGATGTTGTCGCCTAGAGTTTTTCCTTCAAAATGATCTGAAAATCATCCTGCCTAATCATTCACATTAAACAATACATTGATTTACATTTTGTCACACAAGAAAGAATGTGAGGACAAAATAAATATATATATATATATATAATCCAAATATAAAGTAAAGTCAAAAGCACATATTTAGTACATAGTCATACCTGGAAACAAATCTTGTTCAAATAGGCTATATGAGCCATTCTACAGAATTGGTTCAAAGTTAGATTTGGAAACTTTTTTCGATTTGGAAACTAAAAAAAAAAATTTTATACATGCAAATTGTATAATATCCAAGGTAAACATTTCTAGTAATTGTGCAGTTAATTCTCATACTGTATTTTCAGAAAGTTTTGGAATACATCCTCTGCCCAAATGTGTCACTAATAAATAATTATTATAAATAATAAATAATTTAATGAAAAGGCTTATATTGACCTATAAAGATTATTTTACATCTACCTTGTAAATTTTTTTTTTTGCTGTTTTATTAAAAATTGTTCACATGTAAATCAACAACAATTACAATTTTAACAATATTACAAGTGTAATCTTTTTTTAAGTATCATAAATATTTCAAAGTTAAGGATTCATTAGTTTGATATAGCCCAACGTTACATTGGAACAAATACTATAACATCTTAGTTGATGAGTTTAATTTTGAGAAAACATACTATATATATCTAACATATGAGCAGAAACTGGCTAACAAAAGCTTATTTGATGTCTATTCTACAGTAAAAACTTTATAGTCTATTAAAACTAGCCACAACTATAGCAACAGCACGCATATATGCCGTTCATTCATCACACACAGAAACGCGATTCATAAACAGTCTTTTTTTGCGGTTACAGACACTATTCCATATCGCGATTAGAACAAAGCATATAAGAATAAAAAAAGTACTACTAATCTGGATCCATTGCTCCTCGAAGTGAAACCAGCACTTCTGAGGTAAGTTTCCCAGGATTATTCCTCCTCACATCCTCGCAAGATGACACAGTACATTCATCTGATTAAACTTGATGTGTTTTATCGAGCTGATGTGGCCAGTTTGCATGTTTGCATCAGATCATTTGCGTTTGAATAGCGCGAGCTCTGCGTGGGCGTGGTCACATTAAAAGATAACGAGCTATAATGAGCTGAAATGAGAACTCGCTCTTTTTATATAGATTACATAAACAGAGCATATTTGTTTTAGTTTTGAATTAGATAATTTAAAAGTACACACTTAAATGATTATAAAGATATATAGTCTGAGTGCAAGGGCGTAGATTTGGTTTGAACATTGGGGGGGTTTTCATGTGATCATGGTATAAATATTGGGGGGGGGTTGTGGGGGGGGTTGTAATGCACAGATTTAAATATTGGGGGGGTTATCTCCCCCCCCAACCCCCCCACAAATTACGCCCCTGTCTGAGTGAATAGTATTCGCTGAGTTTTGTTTAAGTTTAGAGACCTGCACTAGAAAAAAAGTTCACGGAGACGGAGAGGCAGAAAGCACACCCTGTTTATTTTCTTTATTTTACAAAAGCTCAATGTTTTATTTCGATTGTAAGTGGACACATAAAAAAGTAGACATTTAACAGCTTATGTTTTCATATTTCTTAAGTCTGTATGACCAAAAATGATGGAGTATTTTAAAACTATTTTGCTGCTATGTAAAAAAAAACGACAAAAACCTTTGGTCCCCCAGAGGGTTAATATTATAATGATGTACCAACTGGGGTTCCTTATAGTTTACAGTATTAGGAACAAAAAACGGGTCCCAGGCACTCAGTCAAAGTAAAGATGAAAAGAAGGAAGTTAAAAAGCCTTTATTAAATGTGGCTTAAATCATAATAAAAATACGAGCCAACATGTTTCGACCAACAAGTGGTCTTCCTCAGGGCAAGATAACACAGAGAATGCAAGTGAAACTAAATTTAAATTAAGTTCCACCCATAATCAGACAGCATTCAATTAGCCTAATGAGTCCATCTACACTCAATTAATCCAATAAGGCAATCAGACATAATGAACAATGGGGAACAGACATAATGAACAACACCGCAAAATAAAGACAACAAAGAAACAAAGATAAATAAAGGAAAAGAAAAAGAAAAATATCTCCAAAGAAATCGTCCTCAACGTAGGTTAACTGGAGAGGAAAACAAAAATCATGTATTAACCACAAATAGATAAGGATATAAGTACAACGAAAAATCAACATACAGGCATAGAGAACATGTCATAAGAAACACTTAAACTCAATGTCCTCGTTCAAACCTGGATAACGAAGCGCATCGAGCTGATGGATCCAAAATGTCTCGCGTTGGTTGAGTCTACGGATCCTATCCCCCACCTCTATCCAAAGGTCTCACATGCTCCAAGGCCTCTATTTTTAATAGGGAATCATTCTTATTGTGCATATGTAAGAAGTGTTGAGCCATCTGATAGTCTGGGCTACTGATACGAATAGCATATTTATGTTCGGCTAAACGATCACGTAGACGTCTTTTGGTGCGACCTACGTAAAACACATTCTTACATGGGCAAGATAGACGGTAAATAATAAATGTAGTGTTACAATTTATAAAATCTTTGATCTTAAATGTTTTATTAGATTTAAAATCCACAAAACTTTTCGAAGGGATGATATTATTACAATGAGGACAATTCATACACCGGTATAGCCCAATAGGTCTCTTAAGCCAACTTTCCTTCTTCTCAGGAGGAAGATAGCTATGTACCAATTTATCCCTAAGAGTCGGGGCCCTTCTGTAAGAAAACAACGGCGGTTGAGGAAAAAACCTGTTGGAGAGCAGAATCTGAACTAATAATGGCCCAATTATTCTGAATTATCCGTTTTATCTGTCTAGCCTCACTACTATATTGTGTGACAAAAGAGGGGCGGGATTGAGTATCTGTCTTACGTCCCTTCTTGATCAAGGTCTCAGAGCGATCAAGGGATTGAGCTTTGGACCGTGCATGAGCAACAATCTCTGGTTTGTAGGCTCTTTTAATAAACCGTTCTGACATTATATCTGCCTGTTTTTCAAAATCCACATTCGCGTCACATATGCGACGTAACCGGTGGAATTGGCCAAAAGGTACATTATCGATGAGATGTGGAGGATGAAAAGAGTCAGCCCTAAGAATGGTGTTTCTGGAGGTATTTTTTCTGAAAAGCGTGGTGTGTAACCTTCCTTCTGGATCGATAGAGATAGTCAGGTCTAAGAAATCGATACTGGTTTTGGAGTATTCTAAAGATAACTTAATATTTATATTAATGGAATTAAGGTATTGGTGAAACTCCCGAACCTGAGTGTCAGTACCATTAAAAATAAATAATAAATCATCAATATAACGACCATACCATGTAATACAATGATAAAACGGATTAACCGAGTTGAGGACATGCAGCTTCTCCCATAATCCCAAAAAGAGACAAGCATAATTAGGTGAGAAACAACAACCCCATTGGTACACCAATCTTCTGTTTGTACAGCTTGTCAATAAATATAAAAACATTGTTATGTATAATGAATTCAGTGAGTTGTACAATGAAATGAGAAGGTCTTGTATCATTTCTATCAGAAATAAAGTGTTTCAAGGCATATAGACCTTCCTCGTGGTCAATGTTGGTATATAAAGACTCAACATCCATAGTAATTAAATAATGGGACCCAACATTGCCTAAATTCGACAAACTGTTTAAAACATCCACAGTATCCTCAATGAAAGAAGGTAGAGTCCTAACAAAAGGCTTAATAAAAAAATCCACAAACTTGGACGCTGGTTCAGTAAGTGTACCATTACCCGAGATAATTGGTCGCCCAGGGGGGTTGTCAAAAGGGGGTTTATGTACCTTAGGAAGTAAATAAAATGTCGCCACAGATGGATGTTCAACTGTCATATATCTCATTTCACTATCAGTAATCCATTCAGAATTTCTGGCATGGGTCAAGATGTTATGAAAAATAACGGTCAATTCAGACATAGGATTACTAGTAATTCTTTCATAGTGCCTAGTTTCCAATTGTCTTGTCGCCTCTAGGATATACATGTCTTTAGAAAGGACCACTACAGCCCCACCCTTATCGGCAGGAAGAATAATTATATCATCAATCATAGAGATCTCCTTGAGAGCCTTGCGTTCGCTAAACGTCAAATTCGATTTTTGTGTGGGTCTGGACCGAGTATCAAAAAAAAATTTCACATCAAAATCCACTTTCTTACAGAAGGCGACAAGAGAAGGATTAGACATCATAGGTGTAAACAGGAATTTAGGTCTAAACAGAGGATATGAGTCAATGCTGGTAGTACTGTCAGAATCAGCTACATTATCAATTGTGCTGTCAGGAGTAATGTCAGAATTGATAGCCAGCGTGGAATGACCGTAATTGTATCCTGACTTATGATAAAATGTCTTTAAATGTAAATTACGGTAAAAACAGAATAAATCCACTCTAATACTGAATAAACTAGAGGTATGAGTTGGTGCAAAGGACATACCCTTAGATAGTATAAATATTTGCTCGTTGGAAAGAGGCGTATCAGAGAGGTTGATTACCGAGGATATTTCTTCCTCGGTAGCGATCTCAGTGCTGGTGGACGAGGACGTTCCATCTGGTCAGCTCTTCCACCACTAAAAAAAATATTATGATTAACAGAAAGACAAAAACAAAAGAGAGAACATTTTTAAATGTCTCTAATATTAAATTATCCTATTTGAAATCATACCAAAACATTATCTGTTAAATGTAACAAATCATACCGTTAAATGTATCTGGTATCATACCAGATACATTTAACGGTATCTTCCAAATTATCATGGTTTAATAACTGCGACTGTTTTAATTGCGGTTAATTGTGAAATCAGTAATCGCAACATCCTTATTCTGGTAATGCATACCGGCTCAGTTTAGCTTTCTTACATTTCATGTTTGTTTGAAGAAGGTCTTACTGTTGATGAGACCTCTGTTTTCTTTACATGTAATACAAGTACTTCTCTATAAACCAGTATTGGTATTAATTTATTGGAGCACACAGATAATCTGCAAAGAAACAATCTGAAATATTTCTCTCTTTCTCTCAGTTTCTTCAGCAGGAAGAGAAAGAGAGCAGCATCTCCTCTACAGCCCCCTGATCTCAGTGATGAAGCAGCGCCCTTTGACCGTCTGTGAGTATATTCATGTAGAGTGAGACATTCAACACAAGAACACAGAGTGTACACACAAACAACAAGAGGGAAATTATTACATTTTTATTTTATTTCAGCAATAAAGTTCTTTAAACAGAAAAATAAATCTTAAACTAAAATAATGTTCTCTTTTTTTAATAACAAATACAACAGAAACTGAACTTGTTATGCAAAGAAAGAGTCGGTAGGGCCTTGAATAGCTTCTCTGTCATTTCTCTTTTATATGTCTATATGACAATGTATTTTTGTTACATGGGTTTTCTGCATCAGCGTTATATGCACAGTAATCATATTATAGTCTATTAATCAAACACTTCTTTGTGTTTTTTGGTATGATTTCAAATAGGATAATTTAATATTAGAGACATTTAAAAATGTTTTCTCTTTTGTTTTTGTCTTTCTGTTAATCATAATATTTTTTTTAGTGGTGGAAGAGCTGACCAGATCAGATATGTGTCCTGTCAGACCAGCACATCCTCCTCCTGCCAGAAACACATCAGTCATCATGACACAGAAGCAGCCCTGCAGCTCGATTCTCACCAGCCAGTGCATGATGATCTGCAGAGAGTCAAAGACCAGCACAAAACCAGCATGAAGAACAGATATGAGAGGGTTTTTTGAGGGAATCAAACTACAAGAGAATCAGACCCTCCTGAACAGGATTTACACACAGCTGTACATCATAGAGGGAGAGAGTGAAGGAGTGAATGAAGAACATGAGGTGCTACTGATGGAGAAAAGTTACAAGACACTTCAAGACACTCCAATCCTCTGCAATGACATCTTTGATCCTTCAGCAGAACTAGGATATGAGGAGATGAGAAGAGAGAAGAAAGACAAAATCAAGTCTGTTCTTACTAAAGGCATCGCTGGAATTGGAAAAACCGTCTCTGTGCAGAAGTTCATTCTGGACTGGGCCGAGGGGAAAAGCCAATCAGGATGTAGATTTCATGTTTGTGCTGCCATTTAGAGAGCTGAACTTGATTAAAGATCATCAGTACAGTCTTCACAGACTTCTGCTGGACTTTCATCCTGAACTTCGAGATCTGGACTCAGAGATGTATGATGAATGTACAGCTGTGTTCATCTTTGATGGTCTGGATGAAAGCAGATTGACTCTGAAGTTTTCAGACAGTGAGAAAGTTTCTGATGTGACTGAGACTTCATCAGTGGGGTGTGTTGATGTCAAACCTCATGAAAGGAGATCTGCTTCCCTCTGCTCTCATCTGGATCACCACCAGACCAGCAGCAGCCAATCAGATCCCCTCTGACTACATCAACCGTGTGACAGAAATTCAGGGATTCAATGACCCTCAGAAGGAGGAATATTTCAGGAAGAGAATCAGGGATGAGCATCAAGCCAGCAGAATCATCTCACACATCAGAAAAGCAAGAAGCCTCCACATCATGTGCCACATACCCGTCTTCTGCTGGATCTCAGCCACTGTGCTTCAAAACATCCTGAATCAAGATCTCAGTGCAGAAATCCCTCAAACTCTGACTGAAATGTACATCCACTTCCTCCTCATCCAAACACATATGAGGAACCAGAAGTATGAAGAGAGAGATCCGGAGAAACTCCTGCAGTCCAACAGAGATGTGATTGTGAAACTTGCTGAACTGGCTTTCAATCAGCTGATGAAGGGCAATGTGATGTTCTATGAGGAGGACCTGATTGAGAGCGGCATAGACGTCACTGACGCCTCCGTATATTCTGGGATTTGCACTGAGATCTTTAGGGAGGAATCTGTGATTTATCATAGGAAAGTTTACAGCTTTGTACATCTGAGCTTTCAGGAATTTTTTGCAGCACTGTATGTGTTTTTCTGCTATTTACACAAGAACAGTGAAGTTCTGAAAATGTTCCTGACAGGAAAGTCCAGAACTCAGTGTGAGAATATTCCTCTGGATGTGTTTCTGAAGGAAGCAATGAATAAAGCCTTGGAGAGTAAAAATGGACACCTGGATCTTTTACTTCGATTTCTTCATGGCATCTCACTGGAGTCCAATCAGAGAGTCTTACAGGATGTGCTGATTCACACAGAGAACAACCCAGAGAGCATCAAGAAAATAATCCAAAACCTCAAACGAGGTCAAAAAAACAATGTCAGTCCTGAAAGATGGATGAATCTGTCACACTGCTTGATTGAGATGAAGGATCATTCTGTTGTTAAAGAAATGCAGGCATTTTTTAAACTCTAAAACAAAAAGAAAAAAACTTTCTCTTGCACAATGCTCAACATTGGCAAACATGATCCTGATGTCAGAGGAGGTGATGGATGAGTTTGACCCTAATAGGTACAACATCAAATCAAAAGAGGGTAAATGGAGACTGTTCCCTGCTGTGAGGAACTGCAGAAAAGCTTTGTGAGTGTGAACATATAAACATAATTATATTTGACAGAAGTTCTGATGGAGGTTTGATGAGTTTTATGGGGGTTTGTGTTCACAAACACTTTTTTTGTAGTTTTATACTTTGTGAACATAACGAAGCTACCAGTAAAACTAGTCCAACTCTAAGGCAGGTGTTGATGTCATTTTAGTCAATAGAATTGGTTTATGTAATAAAGTACACACATATAAATATAGCTCCAGTCCTGGAGGACAAATGTCCTGCTGAATTAAGGACACTGGCCCTCCAAATATCCTCACACAAGCGAATCTCATTCCGATTTACTTGCAAATTACAGACAGGTGTGTTTAATTAGAGTTGGAACTAAAGGCCACATCCACACGAAGCCAGAGCTTTCCCTATCCAATGTTTTTTTTGCCTCTTTCTAAAAAAGAATTCCGTAAACACGGCGTCCTCTCAATAAATATCTGCGTACACACGAAACCACTGAAACAGACTCAAAACGATGTAGTATACATCCCAGACCAGTATGTGGCGCTGTAATTCTGCCATAGAGATACAATAAAAACGGAGAAGAAGACTTTGAGCATGCGCATAAACCTTGCGGGCTGTAGGCTATACAATAATATTAGGCACAGCTTCTTCTTTTCTTTTTTACCTTAAATGTTTGAAAATATTGCCTCGATTTATCTCAAAAATAAATGAGGTGACTATTTGAATGAGCATTTTGTTTTTAACCAGTTAGACTTAAGTAATACCAACAGAACTTTCCTCGTAAACTCAACCAAAATACTTTGTGTAACAGAAAAATAACTCAATTGAAAATAACACATGAATACACATTAGTGCAATAATAAATATATTGTCACATATTTTTCAATATATGAAAAGTGACAATTCCTTATGCATTATTTATTATATTATTAATTATATTTAATATACTAATGCAATATATTGTTTTGTATATTTCCAAAATATTTAAACCATTTAATATATTGATCATAAATACATGGAAATATATTTTCTTTGCATAAGGGGACATCAGCACAACAGCATGCATTTTAACCGCAGTCCTTGCTGTTTTCAGATTGGCAAACTGTAATCTCACAGACCAGCACTCTGAAATTTTGGCCTCAGCTCTACAATCATCAAACTCCCCCCTGAGAGAGCTGGACCTGAGTAACAATCGCCTGCAGGATTCGGGAGCAAAGCTGCTCTCTACTGGACTAAAGAGTCCAAACTGTCAACTCAACATACTGAGGTTTGTGTTTCACACTGATGATAATTAGTACAGACCCCCGTCAAGCATGTTTAAGAAGAAAACATTTTGGGAAATAGACAATTGTTCTGTTTTTCCCTTCCTAAGCCTACCACAAATCTAACTGCCCTCTTGGAAATGTGTATACAGTGAGGTCCAATAGTTTGAGGCAAAAAGTAAAAATGTTTATATTCTGTTTTATCATTTTATAAACATATTTTCATGACAAATGACCCTTCTCTAAGCCCTGTCTTTTAAATTTTACTGACCAGTCCTACATTAACCACTGTTGCTGTTTTTTTACGGACGTTTTGCTTTTTTAAAACTAAATTTATGAATCGTCTTATGAATAACAAAAATATGCCAATTTGTTTTTGTTGGGTCACTCAAAATAGTGATACAAGGTTTCTAGAAATACAAGTTTTTAACCATAGCTTTAAACCATTCATATTGTACCCAAGAAAGGCAGTGGGCAAGTGTTTAACCCATGAACGCATCTTCGGATGTGTCCGTCCCCGAGATTGGTTTGAAGGACACGTACTTTCATATCTCGAGTCTCCCTTGACACACACCGTTCCTGCGAAGGGCGGGCATATCGGTTCAAAGTCCTCCCCCTTTCAGGCTGTCCCTGACTCCCTGTCACCTTGCGTCTTCAAAAAGGTCGCAGAGACAGCCCTTGCTCCCCTGAGAGGACACGTTTGCATCCGCAACTATCTTGACGACTCCGTCATGACATCAATTGTGCGAACACAGGGACATGGTGCTCAGACACCTCAGCCAGTTGGCTCAACTTCGGGTCAACTGGGAAGAGAGCAAACTCTCCCCTGTGCAGAGAATCTCTTTTCTCTGTATGGAGCTGGACTTGCTCAATCAGACAGCAATCCTTAGAGAGTAACGGCATCAGTCGGTGAACACGTTCTCAGTTGAACTGCTTGAATTCATTCAAAGGTAGGACGGTGGCCCCACTGAATCTTTTTCAGAGGCTCCTGTGGCATATGGCATTCACACCCGCAGTTACGCCACTCGGATTGCTTCATATGAGGCCACTTTAACACTGGCTTCACAGCCAAGTCCCGAGATGGGCATGGCAACGCGGCACGCACTTGGTGACAATCACCCCGGCCTGTTGCCAAACCTTCAGCCCGTGGTCAGACCCTGTGTTTCAATGGGCAGGAGTTCCCCTTGAGCAAGTGTCCAGGTTGCTGTTGTCTCCACGAATGCCTCCACCGGCTGGGGTGCCACGTACAAGGGGCATGCAAGTTCGGGTATTTGGACAGGTCCCCAACTGCATTGGTGCATCATCTCCCTCGTGTTGCTAGCAGTACGTTTTGCGTTGGCCTCAAATCGCCACTACGAGACAAACACGCACTGGTCCGTACGGACAGCACTGCGGTCGTTGCGCACATCAAGAATCAAGGGGGTCTACGCTCCCTCCGCATGTCACAGCTCGCCCGCCGCCTCCTGCTATGGAGTCAGAAGCTTCTGAGGTCGCTACATGTGCATGTGCTTTTGAGTTTAATGTAAACTTTTTAATTATTTTAGCACCTCCAGACCGAGATGTAAAATCATCTGCATTTCTGACATGCTCACAGAATAATTTTGTCTTGTTGGGAATGTTTGTCCCGGTTTTTGTTTCAGTTTTGTTTTTATTTAAAATATTGTTTATTCTGGATATTTGTGTTTGGTGTGAAAGAACTTTAATGTTAAACAGCAGATATTGTGTCAATAACTTCTACTTTTGTGTGCGAGACTGTCATTGACTGCTATGTGATTTTGTAGTTTTGGACACTAACATGAACACTGTTGTTATAGATTATCTGGCTGTTTTATGACTGAGGAAGGTTGTGCTGCTCTGGCATCAGCTCTGAGATCAAACCTGATCTCACACCTAAGAGAGCTGGACCTGAGTAACAATGACCTGCAGGATTCAGGAGTGAAGCTGCTCTGTGTTGGACTGAATAGCCCAAACTGTCAACTCATCAAACTAAGGTTTGTGCTTCATAGAAAATACATTTAAAAAAAAAGAAAATTTAAAAAGTCGAAAAATTACAGAAACATTTTGACTTATTTGGGGTAGTTTAATTAACGGTTTGATTCCATGATGCCAATTATATAACATTATTCTGTCAATTAAAGCTAAAGTCTATCATGATTTAACATGTCATGATATGAACCCTTAAAGACCTAGAACATTTTTGGGGCACATGACTCTTACATGACTGTACTTTTCTTTGTTTTTCTAACCCATTATAGCAGTCAGCATCAAGTGCCATATATCATTTTAACCTTTTCACACGTAAGTTTTAAATATTCTAGCTGACCCCCAAGCTTGATTTTTTTAAAGGAAGTTATTTGCGTTATTTATAACGTATCACTTTATTGTTTCCATGGTGACGCGTCACGTGACATACCGCTGTCACGTGGCTATATAGTGACATACCGCAGCCACAATAGTGCTGAATTACTGATGATCTGCTTTTATAAAATGTTTTGTTTTTTATTCAAAATATATCACAAATGTATTATTGTTATTATTATTGATATTCCGATTGTCAAATATGTGCAAGTGTATGTGGACGCAGTTCAGAGAATCGGATCTGTTGGATTTACAACGTGAATTCATCCACTTCTCCCAAAATACATAAAAGTAAGTGGCCGGTAAATTGGGAGAAGAATAGATTTAACTTTAAAGTTACTTACACAATGTGTATCTGATATGAATAAAACGTGTTGTTTAATTATAATGGCAAGGATTAATATTGCCGCTTCCATAATTATTAGTGTGTATTTTACAAACTCTAAATGTATTGTTTTTAGTACTTATGTGAATTTAAATGTCTAAAACCTAAAATAAACATTAATTGGTTGAAAACACTGAATGGTTGTGATATATGACAAGCGATAAGTGCGTCCGTCTCTGGCTCAGCGTCAGTCAACGTGCAAAAGCACATTTGAACTTAGCAGTTGATCACATGATGCACTGACCGCTCTAATCACACTGGTGTGATTGTACGCTCCAGGGACCAGCCAAGGGAGAACTTGAAGTTTCAATCTAGCTCAATTAAATTGGCATTTTTACATTTTATTTTATCTGGGAATGGATGAATTTACCTGATTTAAGAAAAACAGCAGCAATTTTTTTTTTTCTCAACTCAAACAGAACCTCCTGAAGTTCGGATTTTTTTTCCTTTAGAAAGTTATATACAAATTATTATAGGCACTTTTCATTGAAAAACTGGTGTTTTTTATTTACTGATAATGCAGATGTGTCCAAAAAAGGTAGTAAAGTAGAAACATTGTTATATAATAATAGAACCCTTGAGCAAAGTTAAATGATTTTCACAAACTATATAAGAAGTATTTACAAATACGAAACTGAACTCTTTGCTGTACAAGTTATCTCTGTCGAACGCAATTCCTCTGGGACATTGTGTAGTGACTCATTTGAAACCATAAATGTCAGTGCCTCATCTGATGTGTAAAGCAGTTGTATACTTGTTTTTGGATTGGTCAGAGAGCGCTCTCATTGAAATCTATTATTTTGTGTTTGTTTTCATGCATGCAAATATGCACTCACGCAACTATTTTCACTTTG
>JARPMJ010006175.1:0-55087 GCA_033366665.1 Phoxinus dragarum
CATTACAAGTGCCCAGCCATGTTGAGTGATTCCTTAAGAGTGAACACGAGTGAATCTGACTGTGAAAGATATGAATAAAAATGATGTTATATCAGCCAGCGCACATACCTGTATTTAGTTCCTGTTTTCGGTAGAAGTCCAAAGTAGTCGATTGTCGAGTTCACGCGCATAGGTTTAGTTGCTATGATCACGCGCGTGAACTCGACAATCGACTACTTTGGACTTCTACCGAAAACAGGAACTAAATACAGGTATGTGCGCTGGCTGATATAACATCATTTTTATTCATATCTTTCACATCTACTGCAGTCAGATTCACTCGTGTTCACTCTTAAGGAATCACTCAACATGGCTGGGCACTTGTAATGACACATCAAATATGTTAAGAGGATAAAAGCAGGTTTAAAACTTGCCCCATTCAAGTCAATAGGGTGCAAATTTTAAAAATAGGATAAAAACAGTGTAGGCAACACCGATTTTTGTCGTTGTTCTCTGTATTGACAGCACTCCAAATTTACTAAAAATTGAGCTCAATGTTAAAATTGACCGGAGTTCTCCTTTAATGCCAGCACATTTAGTGTGGCTTCCTCTCGCTTCACGGTTGGGCCTTTTCTGTTGATGTGATTTTTGTGGACATAAATAATACATTTTTAAAGCCACGTCATTGCATAATTTAACAATTTATTTGAAGTAAAATAAAAACTGCATTGAAAATAAAAAAAAATTACAATAAGGTTTGTTTCCATTAGTTAACTACATTAGTTAATTTAAAGAAACAGTGAACAGTAGCCTACTTGTACAGCATTTATTAATCTTGATTTAATGTTAATTTTAACATTTTAATTTTTTAAGATCCAAGTTTGTATCAATTAACGTTAATGCACTGTGAATAACATGAACGTACATTTTTATTAAGGTTAATAAATGCTGTAAAAAAGATGTAGCTCATTGTTAGTTCATGTTAGTTAATGCATGAACTACTGTTAACAAATGAGATCTTATTGAAAAGTGTAACCTAAAAATGTTTTCCGATATCAAAATTCAATCCGGCCCGTGTAAGAATAAAGAATGCAACAGCAACCAATGAGGGCGGGCCTAACGAAAGGTCCATTTCAGTTAATCTTGATGGAGAAGATTTTGAGTCATGGTGACAGGGCAGATTCCTTATATCCATACAGAGGGGCAGCTGTCTTCAGGGGGTCTGCATACCCATTCCTCACACCCCACTGGCTCTTTTTAACATCATTCTCCACCAGCAGGAAAGAGCAGGCCACTCTGAAAGACTCAATCCTGTTGTCCCCTCTCCTTTATTGAAGAGCAGTGTGGAGAAGCAGGCATTCCTCCAGTGCTGGCTTTGATTGTCAGTTAACTTCTCTCAAACTCCCCCATTGATCTTCTCTAATACCCACACCATTCAGAAACATCTAAGGCTGCTTATTCTGAGCCTTACGCTCTTTTCTTACCCATTTTGTCAGCTTTATTCCCCCTCACTGTCGCGATTTATATACCTCCGTGTTCTTTCCCACCACAGCGCAGGGACAAGGGAAAGTTAACAAGGTATAACCCACATTAGTGCACCACGTTGCCTCTGAATACCCCAGAATACCTCAAGAATGAACAACTGCAGGAAAAGCGTCTCTACACCAAAACAGCATTGTGCTAAAGGGCAGGAGAGTTGAGCTCTCCAGTTAAAGTGAACATGACTCATTTCTCTTAAATGAGGTTCGGTCTGTTGTGTCCGTTGAAGATGATCAAAACTGAAACTTTGAAGAGGGAGGAAAGCAGTTGGGTTTATTACTCATAACAGTTGGTTGTTGATATTAGCTCCTTTCACACATACAGTCTTTACTGGTGAATTACCGGTAAGAGATCATGTGTGAACAGAACCTTTTCAAAAATCCTGACAAATTGGTTCCGGCAATTTACCAGTAAGGGAAGTTGTAACATTACTGGTAATGTGCTCTTTGTGGGCGGATTAAGCCAACGACGTGGCGTTTTAAAGATCACTTCCGATGACTGACATCACAGAATTTACCGGAATTTTGTGTGAACAGCATATTTGTGTATTTACAAATAAAGTCATTCTGGCAATTTTACGGTAATTTACCGGGATTGCTGTGTGAAAGGGGCTAATTGATTACTGTCCTGTCATGCACCTTTGCAGGATGTTTATCAATCCAGTGGCTGATTGGCTAAACTGAAGATGTTAGAGGGAATAAACTTGTTTATCAGTTAAAAGCACCATCCTGTCCTGTCCTGCCCTGAGAGAAATCTTTGAGTTTAACTGATTTTTTGCTTATTTGCATTCTGCTTTGCATCAGAGAATCACCAAAAGATCACTTTCCCCTGAGTATTTCACACACTCATCCCAGCTTTGGGGGAGCAAGATTCTCATTCCATTGGATGAAGCTTAGTACCTCATATGATTTTAGTAAAATATTTTGATTACACTTTGTGTCCGTGTAACTGTGTGACAATAATTAACTACATATAGGGTTAGGGTTAGTTGTAGTAATTATGCATAATTTTTAGTTATAACTACAGTAACATGTAAACCAGTGTAACAAGGACACTAAAAAACATGATGCAGCCTCCTCAATAACCAATGTAAAATATGACCGAATGAAATGCACTTAGGTGTGTGTGTGTGTGTGTGTGTGTGTGTGTGTGTGTGTGTGTGCGTGCGTGCGCGTGCGTGTGTGTGTGTGAGAAAATTGGGTGGGACTGTATCCTTAATGTTTCAATTAAAAATCGTCAAATGTTAATTTATGCAGATGTCTATGCCAGACACGGATGATAGAAAGTTAAAAGGGCCCAAAGAAAGATCACATTTTCCAGAATGAGCCATTGGAAAGATCTGCTTGTAGGAAGTAGAGAATGAGATCACACATAACATTTAGCCTCTTTATTGGCCGAACATCGTCTCCTGGTGTTGTATTTCAAATGTATGCTGGTTTCTAAAATGTGGAACAAAACCTTGAAATTAGTTAACTGTTTGTTGACATCCAGGTGAGAGTTCATCTAGGCAGCTTTGCCAAGGAAGTAAAAAAAAAAAAGGAGACATCTCTCAGCATGCTTGATAACCCACCATGAGAATCCCTGAAACAGACATTTTTGCTCTGTTAGGTAAAGGCTCTATGGCCGAGGATATCTGATAGCTGGATTAGGAGATTGTCCCTCAGTTCCTTTGAGCACATGTTCATAGGGATTACAGATCCAGCCAGTGGCTGAGAGGCCTGGAGAACTGCTGTGGTGTGCAGGCGCTTGCTCGCTGTAATTATATCCTCTCAAAAGAGTTGACTGAAGAGAATTACCGGTAGGAGATCATGTGTGAACAGGACCTTTTAAAACCGACCAGTAATTCAGTTCTGGCAATTTACCGGTATGAGAAGTTGAAACAGAGTAAATTACCGGTATGATGCTGTGTGTGAACAAAGAATGAAGATTACAGGTATGAGCACATACGAGGTCTGAACGTGCTTTGGGTCAATCATAAAAGTTCCACTGCATGCTTTTTAAGTTTTTTCTATGTAAATATGCGCTAGATAGAGATCTTTGACCGCTTTTTCCGCATCGTGCTATTGACCCTGTTTTCTTTTCCAATCATCATCAGCGCTACGGCTCTGCAGTTAGATATGCGCGTCTCACATTTTTAATTGCGTTCAGTGTGATCATACCATATGGCTGTCGTGTCAGATGTAAAAAATAACATGCCAAATTGACCAGATTGAAAAACTAAAGTGCTTCTCCTCTCCTCTGCTTTTAACGATCATTTCCAATACCTACAGAATTTACCAGTATTTTTTTTGCTGATGTGTGAATGGCCTGATATTTGTGTATTTACAAATAATTTGTTCTGGTAATTTAGTTCTGGGATTACTATTTCTAAAAGTGACTAAAAGTAAGCATTTAAGATTAGCATGACAGCGGTGTTGTGTAAATGCTAATCTTAAATGTTTACTTTCAAATTTAACGTTTAAAGCAACCTTTCCATTGCTTTCTATTTATTAAATATTCAAACTTATATCTGGATAATCACAAAGTACCTCACTTGAACAAACCCCTAACCCTAAAGTATTCTAACTCTGCAAACTACATAAACAATAGCAGTGCTCAAAACACCTTAATAACCGCACAACAACATGTAAAAAATGCTCAGAACGTTTTAGTAACCACGTCCGATACAAAGATGATAACGCTATAGTGAAAGTAACATCTTTATGAGAGGAGTTATTTCTGCATTAAGCCTGTCTGATTGCTATCTAACAGAAGCTTTCACTATGAGTTTGCAAGCCCTTTTACTTCACTGAACACAGTTTTGTTACCTTTTTTAATCGTATATGGCACTCAAAACGATTTTGCACTGCACTTTTTTTGAATGTCTTTTTGAGGCCTCTGTTGAAGTAATAAACTAACAGTTGTAGAGCTTTTGCCTTATTCGTTATGTGAGGATTATTTTGTTCTTGTGGATCAAAAGGATCCTTTTGTTCTTGGTTCTATGTGTGGATCCTTTTTTTCTGTTGGATTTACGCACCCCAAAAGTTTTGTGATGTTGGACTGTACATATACATTTGGCGTTACATCATTTCTTTCACCACCTTTTTTTAATCGGATATAGAATATGCCACTGGATTTGAGTAAAAAAAAAATCTACTTGGAGACAGATAATATCAAGTTTGATATGAATGTAGCTTAAACAAAAACAGGGGAAAAAATAGACCGTTTGCTGTGATCAGTTTCGAGAGTTCAAAAGGTTTGAGAATGTAAAGATATGAGGACCCCAGGACCCTCTGACTCATAATAAAAACAGCCATCTTCTTTCCAAGAAACCATGACACGGTCGCTTTGCTCAAGCAACCATTTATTTGTCTGGCGAACCACTATGTGGGTTTGTGGCCTGATGTTTTTGCATTCGGTAAAGCTCTTGTGTTTTTGTTGGGCTCTCTGAGGTGGAACTGGCATTGCGAGATACATCAAGGTCAAGTGTCAAAGGGAGCAATCAGTTGTGTTTTAATCCAAGATTTATTTATTTTATTTTACTTTTTGAGTCATTTTCCACCAGTCTCTTTCGGACTCAGACATTGTGTGGTCTGACTGTATTTCACGCATCAGTGCAGAAGCAGTCAAAACAGACCCCGAGGTCTTAATTACAAATGAGGATGAGAACGGAAATGGATTCTATTTCTAAAGCTCGGTTCTCTGTAATGTTTGTCATACCAACTAGCTAAGTGGTTAGCAGAACTCATTAATAAACCCTTCAGGTTGATGAATGGCATGAATGTTTGGGTGTAGCTTACACATTGATAACCCTCACTATAATTTTGAGGTCATAAGCAAGTAGTTTTGGTTACGGTACAGGCAGCTTTGTTTATATGCCACACTGAACACGTAATGTTTTGGGTGTTTTGCGTACAGTCGGGTTAGAGGCACCTGGTCTCTTTTAACTGATAACTACCTCAGTAGTGTTAGGCAGTTATCTTTCCTTTGGGCAGATTACCTTTCTCTGACTGTCTGCCCTGCAAAGAGTGCTTTGCATAATCCAATCTCTCTATATCCACCTTAAGTGTGAATGTAGTATTCAGCCTAAATAAAAAAGATGTCGGGCTTCTTGAAATGCAGACTTCAAGGTCAGTACCCATAATCACAGGTTTAGTTTATTACAGTATAGTGAGAGCAAACACATGCTCAAATGTGTCTGATGCTTCGGCTCTTGCAGACATGTTTTCTGACATCTGCTGCCACATATGACATATGGAGTGTGTGAAGTCTTTAAAGAGGGTTTTGGGAGGAAGAAATATGATTCAGACTCATTGAAGTAAGTCTTTTCGGTGCAGTGGTTAATTTTGGGGTGATCCGTGTCTCAGACTTCCCCTAAAGAATGCAGAAATCCCCTCTCTGCCCTCAGACTCATGGGAAAACAGGCAGTCGTGGCTTAAGAATATAAACTCTCACACCATTAAAATAGGCACAGATGTGACTTAATAAAAACATGATTATGTTTGTTATAGGATCTTTGTGATCTGACTGGAATGTAAAAAATTGTGGTTTCAAAAGTATATTAAATAGTGTCATCAGGGTGTGGAATTAATGTTTGTGGTTGAGTTCTCACAATATGACCTCAGCCTGTTATTAATGTTTGAAGGAATAAAAGGATTTGTATCTACTTGCAATAACATTTACAACATCTCTGTTGTTGACCTCCCATTTATGTGGAGGAATTCCTTCATCCCAAGAAAAAGTCTTCAAAATGTATTAATGCATCCAATGAAAGAAATTCAGTTTCTTTTAGGCATTTTCTAAGCTGCTGCACTTATTGATTCTGATTATGTAAATCATATTATATTCTTTCTCTGTTGACGTTTTCAATGAGAACAGACTAACTAAATCTAACTTTTTTTCATGCAGCTGTGTCCATCCATTACAGTAGAGCAGAACAAAATATGCTTTCTAATATTTGTTGCAGTTGTTGTTGTTGTTACTGTAAAAAGTGATTGGTTGACTTAAATACATTTAAGGTTCTAACTTTTTTAATTTAAGTAATAAACAAAAAAAAAAAAGTGGATTTGTCAAGTTCACATAACTTATTTTTTTCAATTAGGCCTACGCATAATGTTTATTTACGTAATAATTTTAAGGCAACGGGTTTCGTCTCTTTAAGTTAAAGGCCGTGTTGCAGGTTAAATTTTTCAACGAATTTGTGCAATTTGCTTGTTGGTAATGAACATTTAAAATGTTATCCGTTGTATTTTATGTTGTTGGGTATCACAAAACGGAATATAATACGAAAAAGTAGGTACTATCTTACAGCGCCAACGATTCTCCTTTCCGCCACAATGCATTGCATGACGTCACCTTGGGGAGAGAGTTTACCAAAGCCCGCCGTGAGAGCGCTGAGAGCGACTAGAGACGAGTAGACGAGAGTATTCAGATAGCGCAGATTATAGATTATTGTCTATACAACACATCTCTAGTCACCTTTAACTGTTTAAGTTGGTTCATAAGACTTCGTGAAAAAAGTAAACAAACAGCAAACTCGTGCGTGCGGGCTTGAAGGGGACCATGATCCTGAAATGTGTGTATGCTATCTTCAGCACAAACGGGTTCAGGCAGCATGCATTCAGCATTCAGTCACATCTGGTCGCGGGGTGAGCTCCTCGACCAGCGACCAAAACGCACTTATTGCCCAACAGCACAAGCTTTCCAACGCAGTTTCCACGGGACGGCACCGCCCGCGCGAGCACCTGCCAAACACCGCGACAGAAACGCGGCGGCTACGTTTGCAACAACATTTTCACCGGAGGAAGAGAAACGCTTAGAAACGCCCATATAGCTAGCACGATGTCTTCTATTTCTAGATGACAAAGACAAAGTTAACAGTACTATGACAAAGGTTACCGGTACTTATCTGAACTAACGTCATGATCACTGCCACTATAAAGAAAACGTTGATTTTTCACTCGGTGCTATTCAATGACAGTAAAAAAATATGTGTCGTCATCTCATTGCTGCGTTGCTAAATGATAGCAACTCACCAGGACACTTCACCAACTCTCCACTCATTCTCCTCGGACCATGCATTTCATCGGCTTTGACGGCCATCAGGCTAGCTTTCCTCCACGTCTCCCCAGCGTGACGTCATCGCCGAATTGCGTGAAAAAAACCGTTAAAACCAAAAACGTAAAAAACTGGTATTTAAGACCATTTTTGAGACATTTTAAAAATGATATACATATCTTGAGTGATTTATGTACCCATTAATCGACAGTGGTGGTTAACCTGCAACATGGCCTTTAAGTCAACTGAGGGCTTTTTACAGTATGATAAGATTCTGACAGCTTATGTAATTTAATCTTTTAACCAGTATATCAGACTATTTGCATAAAATGCATATAAATACCAGTTGTAACTATATATCTCTCAATACTATGTCTTAGTAAGATAACATTTTATGATCGCAGCTCTGTACTTTTAATTGTGGGCGCCAAATACTATGATGATCAAGAGATGTATAAATAGCATACCTCAAATGTGTCATATTTGATACATTTTAACATGATTTTTTCTATTGATGAATAGATAATCAAGTAACTGCACAGTAAATGATAATCTTGAAATATAACAATGTAAAAAGTTATTCTTACATTTATTTTATAAAAATGTAAGATTTTACAACTAAAATACATGTGCCATGACTTGAAGGCCTTTTACTTGCTCACTTACCCGCAATAAAATGTTTTAATATTAGAACCGCTATATTAAACATTTCATATTTCTATATTAGAATATTTTCATGGTCACAGCTTGCTAAATTAAGGTGGTGAAACATCTTAACTCGTTCTCCCCTATATATTCAAGGCCTCAGATGAGGTTACTTAGGCTTATATAGTGTGTTGAAAGAACCGGTAGTGAGGAAATGTTCTTTCCCATGGCATTTGTTGTAGAATAATAAATTATGTGTGAGTGAGACTAAACTTTCAAATGTGTTTCATTAATTCAGCAAGCAACACACAATGGGTCAGTGCCAGCACTCGAAACCCACGAGAGGCCAAGTTTGTTTTGTTTGCATGCTTCAGTAACAGTTCACAACAGTTTTGACAGAGTAAGAGACACTGGCCTCTGAACTTCTGCGGTCTGGCAATGATTTTACTTCCAGTGATTGATGCAAGTCGTCTGTGTTGCGCTAAGTTTGTCCTTTTCACTGTTTGTCTTAGATGTTGTTGAAATTGATAGATCACCAAAGAAAAGTGAAAATTATGTCATTTTGTACTCGTTGCCAGTATGATTTTCTTTCATTTGAGGAACTGGACCACGCTGCTTTCTTCCATACATTGAAAGTAGATTATGTCAGCACCTGGTCACCATTCATTGTGGGTGAAAAAAAAAGTGGTCCCTATGAATCATATGTTAGATTTGTGTGAGAAACAAACTAAAATTTTAGTTTTTAACTACTGAAAATCTGTTGTTACCATTCGACGGGATTGTATAAAATAAAAAATAAAAATAAAAAATTCCTGTTGTTTTTTTACAGAATAGAGACATTTGTGCAGGTATGGAACAACATGGGGGTAAGTAAATTATGACGGAGTTTTAATTTTTGGGTCAATTATGCCTTTAAATCTGCAATATGTATGTAGTGTGTCAGAAAGAAAACAAACAACAGTGCAGTAAAGTTTCTTAGCGAATATGCTGCTTTATTCAAAAGCTGGGGAATTACCAAGGCAGCCCATGGCAAAAAAAAATCAGGATTGTGATCCCTGAGAGGACAACATTTGAACAAAGAATCCAGATACTGGACTATAAGTTACAGCCATTAGCAAATTTCAGAGCATTTAAAAAAGAGAGAGACATTTTAAAGGACTCATCAGAGCTAGGCCTGATTCACAGCAGACCAAAATGCATAGAATATCTAAACAATTATGTACAAATACAATTGTTTTAAAATGGCACAGTACATAAATACTGCTATTACATAATATATACAGACTCACCCAATATGGGTCATTCCCACAGAGAAACCGAAACTCTGTTAGGATCACTGTTGTTGCTCATGTAAAGCTCACACATTAACATGTTTTGTATAGTCGGCATAGTGATGTCCAACTGCCAGCCGTGAAGGAATGGGGAAAACCATGGCTCTAGGCCAGACCGCTTTGAGCAAGAGGAATCATAGAACTCAGATCTGTGCTATAAACACGTCTTAAACTTTAGCTGCCATCTGTTTTAACAATGTACATTGTGTTGACAGTGGCCTTGGTGCCAATTCAAAATAGTTAGCGATTGCTAAGCGATACTTTACTTGAGCAACTAACAGTTCATTCAAACCAAGCTGTGCAACTCCCACTTCAGTACATCTTTGAGCGAAAGCTAAAAAATATATATAATAAATCATGCCAGAAATCTCATATCTATCTGCCAAGATTGTGTAAATGCATTGGCATTAAATAATGTAAAGATCTAAAAATGTGGGCCACTTGGTGCATTTTCACACAGCTTTAAGTTATAACAGTTCAATCACCATAAAATGCCCAGAGGATTTAGGGAGAAAAGTGCTTAATCCTTATACGCCACAGATTAAAATAACCTGACAGCATATTTGGAAAATTTGCCTATTGCCAGCACAAAATATCATAAAAAAAAATAATAGCAATAATATTTATAATAACACTGACATCAAAGAAATAAATTTGCAAATAAAAGACCTTCATTTCGTTCATTTTGTCCGGAGTCCTTTAGAACTAAATAATAAAGCACCCATGTTACTTATCTGCTCCGACTATTTTAAAGATTTCAATCGTTAAATCAAACCTGAGGGAAAGAACATCCTGAATGATATTTGGAGAGAATAAAATATAAAGTATGCTCTAATTTGCTCATTAGAACTTAAAACTAAGCACATAAAGCTGGCAAAAGGCTTGGGTATACTAGAAAGTTACATTCTATGAGAATTGCAAATGGGATACAAGCAACAATAACGACATAAAGCACAGTTGATTGCCTGCAAAGCTTGCTGCTGAAAGCGTCCTTCTGAAAGCCGGGCCCTCCCTCATGTCTGAGTTGGACAGGAAGATCAGGCACCAGGCAGGAAGGAACAGTTTAAAGGCGGGCCGCACAGCAGCCCAGTATAACCACGGAATGCCGTGCGCCACTGCAGAGTAAATGCAGAGGCCACACGGCTCAATAACACACTGGTCCCTCATGCCTTTCAGATACCGAGGCAGTGAGGGACGAGGATACAACAGAGGAGCCGGTCGCCTCAATAGGCAACCTGAGGAGGGCACCACGGAGTGTCTGGGTACAGCAAACAGTGCACTGACTTAAACCTGAGAGAGAGTTTTAAAGAAAGAGGTTATATTAGTACATGCATGCAGACTTAAATAAGAGAAACATCCAAATATGATCTAGAATGTGAAGAAAATTGTCTTACCTGGATGGATCCTCCTCAACAGTGAAAGCCCCTTTCATGTTGATGATATTCCTCTTGTTCTCAAACATTCCATAACTCAATGTAATCTAAATGAAATCGAATGAAACACTGCGTTAATACAACTATACTGTATTTAACAGAACCGAGATGTTCCTGTATCAAGCTTTCATTAAAGTGCATTACCTGTTTGTGTACTTCTGATTTGGACACCTGTTGCAGGTTCTCCAAGTGTGAGTGGAATAAGCTGCTTCGAGTCAAAGGAACCCCAAGAACTGACTCGATGATGTATCCAATGGTACAGTCATCAGGAAGACGGATCTTCTCAGCAGTGTTCATGAAATGGCCACCACTGTCATAAAAAAGTCAACATAAAGTTTATTAATATCTTAAAACATTGTGTTCTTAGATGCTGCATTTTGATAGTTCAAAAGTTTTTGTACCTTGCCCAAGGGCTCATCTTCAAAGCTAGCCCACGGCTGACACAGAAGCCTGCACCTCCCGTGGCAAACCAGAAATTGACGGGTCTCTGCAATAGAGAAACAAAAACATCAGCTTCTGTTCTTAACACTCCTCCTCATCTTTACAACCACTGTATATACAAATTGAGGATATTTAGGAAACCTACCATCTTGTTGTCCCCAAGTCTTTCTGTGGCTTCAATTGGCCTGTCCAAGCTGGGTTTGCCAATGTACAAATCCTGAGTGTGAGGGTAGTTGGACAGCAACTTCACCAATGTCTTCACATTCACATAGTTATCATCATCCACATGACAGAACCACCTAAACCAGACAGAGATATCATTAGAACATCCAATATTGTTTGCTTTGACGCTAAAAACAAGTACTCATAATGTAACAATAATCATACAATGCTTACTTTTTTCTGGACTCAATGAACTTGTCGTACTCCACTGCCATCTTGCAGGACAAAGCCTGGCGGCTGTGGGCAGCAGAGCAGTTGGTGTTGATGGCATGGCTTCCTGTTTGGACAAGAAGATGGATACTTAGACATAAGTGAAGTTTTACATGAACACTGACAATCACTTGAGAAATGGCCATTATCTGATAGGTCAGGTGACTTTGCACGCGCCCTATTACCATTTCCCTCCTAACAGCCCAGCCCCCGTAAGCTAAGCACAGGATTTTTAAGAGGATTAGAAGACTAGTCCAAACTATGTGCATATCAAAGAGGGAATGTCTGCTTATTTCTAGCCTTGTGACTTCTCCTTGAAGAAGCTGCACTCACCAATTTTCTTCTTTAGTTCCTCATCCTCGCCGTCCGTGAAGATGTACGTCTGCAAAAACAAAGACAAAGCCCGGTTAGCTTTTTCAATGCAGTCACACAAGTTCATCAATGAATCACTGCACCAGAGCAAAGACGAAACAGGAATTGGCGTGTTCCAAACTGGAATCATGTGCCTTCAAGGGCTATTTATGCCAAGCGGACTGATTAGGAACCATTGTCTGAGTTTTACGCTATGGAAAACTCAGCAAGTTAAACAAGCCAAACTCTACCCCCAAAAATAAAGGCCCCTTGTTCTTGTTGTCAGTCTCTCCATGGCAACTGCTCTGCGTCCCAAAGCATCCCAGGCCCAGAACAAAGCGGGGAGCAGACCACCCCAATTACCCCCACCACCCCCAACACTCCACCCCCATTCCATTGGCCCTCACCGCCTCCCAAGTCTTTCCATTATTCATCCCTCTATCCACTTCAGACATGTTAAAAATGTCCCAAAAAAGAATGGCCAAGTCATTTGGAAGAATAGAAAGGAGCGCCATGTCCTATTCTCCCAAACATACTCGGATTGATGAATATACATTCTCCCCAGTGTGCATTCACTGACGTCTGACCCCTCAGGGTTTTGTTAACGTTAAAATAGAAGGGGTGGGATCAGGATCTTATTGTGGGAGATAAGACAGAGCAGGTGCAAGGCAGCAGCTTCAGCTCAAAGGAGCCATTGAGAAGAAGACGCCACACGCCTCAGACAGACTGATGAAAAGGCGGCATGCCCCTGGTCATGCACTGTCGTTAACCTGTTTACTTTCCACCTCAGGTGAGACAGCACCTGCCACCCGCTGCCTTATCACAGCCACGTGTCTGAACAGATCAACCTCCACACACCCAACTGCCCTTGAACATGTACACCTACGCTACAAAACAGTTCTCTTATGAGCTTCAGCTCTTTTGTGATCTTTATCTCAACAGTGGATTCATTTTTTGTTGCCTTTCAAATGCCAGCACACACACGCACACACACGTGGACTGGTTCCTCCTTTCCACAGTCGCATTTTTTTGAATGTTCAAACATGGCCAGATAATGTTTGATTGGTTTGCAGAACAAACTCTAAGCAGATGTTTAGCGCAGCACTCGGGGGCCAAGGCCCAATGCCTCTGTTTGTTCAGGGAGGGCTGGCGGTTGGGCCGGGTAAAGGATCAGAGGCTGGCGCTGTTTGCACAGAGTTCTGCTGAAAGGACAGACTAATCACACAGGCAGCTGCCAAGGCATGCCGGGCACTGACAGAGAGAGAAACCTCAGAGCTGATTAGTGCATTATAATGTGTGTGTGTGGTCACTCTCCCCCGACCCTGCTCCTACGGTCCCTTTGCATTGAGACAATGAGGAGTGGGTAAAGCTGTCACTGGGTAAATCCTAAATATGTTTGCCTGGATTTGCATACAGCTGCAGTGGTTAACTAAAGAGGGGCCTCTCGTGGTACAAGGCTTTGTTTCTCTGTTTCCCTTTTATTGAAGATATTGTGAGCCAAAATGACCCTTTTGTGGTTTCTTTCAAAAATGTCAAGTCTTTTCTTCTAAATGCACTTTTCCCAGCATTCTCGGCACACAAGGAAGGATGAGGGGTTTTGTTCGATTGCTTAGAGTTCTGATGAGCAGGCAGAGGTTGGTAGGACTTCCCACACCCCCAAAGACAGGTCTGGCATAGGGCAGGGAGAGCAAGGAGCCTGGCTGTCTGTCTCCTTCTACCCAGGAAGGAAGTGGATAGATGTCACTCCCTCTATTAAACACCACACAGCCCTGCTCCCTCTACCTGTGCCAGTAAGAGACCAGAAACTTGCACAGACTCGTGCCACAATAGATCTGCACAGCTTTCACCATCTTGTGCTTAAGCCAGAGAAACTACTGCTTTAAACAGTGAGTAACTAATTATGCAGTTAAGTATTTCAGATAGAAGTAATGAGGTTGGACATGGTACTTCTTCTGCATCAACCAAGTGTGCATTTGATCTTAATGGCATTTGGTAGCTGTCTGTGTAACTGGACACCGGATACCACAGCCACGGCACAGGCTGTTCTCTCATTGTTGTGAATTTCTCTCACTGGGGAAGCTGCATTGTTCCAGGGGGGAAATTTAGAGAAACAGAGGAAGCCAGAAGCTGCAGCGTGAACAATTCAAAATGGTGCAGATCTGACTGAAAAGAATAACACTACTTAAGAGTCCTGACTCATCAAGTCAAGACAATTATAAAGCATGCTTTTAATAATTAGGGAAAAAAATTACTCAGAAAGCAACAGAGCTCTAGGGTTTCATTCTCTCAGAGAAATACTGACAAGGGCAGGGGAGCTTCTAGCTGACCGTGACTAACTCTAAACAAAGACAAGACAGTTTCCCACCAAGAAGAGCCACAGGCTGCCATAAGTGTCAACAGCAGACACAGATTTGATCTACTCTCAGTGTTTACATGTAAACAGCCCAAGACAGTGAGCTGTTCATCACCCATCAGGGCAGCATTTGAAGTAAGCAAGATCCTTCCTACACAAGATTCTAACCCCTATGAACATGTTCACAATGTCGGTCACACAACATCTCACTTGGCATATGTGACAAAGTTCCCATGCTGTAGGTCTGGGACAATGCCTGGCCCATTGAAACACTTGTCTGGTGCCAGCCATTGTGGCAAGTGGCCAAACAGTACACCGGAGTCCTTGGGATAATCCCCGGCCGTTCAGATGACAATAATTGGGATTTAACATACTCAGGTGTTGCACTGATGAATGTTGAAATAATTTGAGAGCGGCCCTCCATGTGTACATGTGAGGATTAATATAGCTGCATTAGAGCCATCTTTTGTTCTTTGAGACCAGGCCACCTGGCACTCATTCTTCTAGAACTCCCCTTGTATTCTGGTCTGCACTGGTCTTTTATGTCTGCACTGCTCCCCACCAGCTGCTGCTATTAATCCCTGCTGTTAACTCTCTCTTCTGTGGGTTAACTTCCATCAACTCTTAGTTTTCCAATCTCGCCTGAAGCCTGGAGTGGTCATATCAGTTTAGCTGGATAGTGAAAAACAAATCTGAGCTGACTGAATGAGTGCAGAAGCTAAAGTTGTCTGATTAAAATTTTCACTTTCCACGTGCTCTTATATTCAGAGTACCTTCACAGACATAATGATCTTTGTACTCAGACTCTGCAAGCATATAAACGTGTTGCTATAGCTGTGTCATATTCAAATGACAATAATAAAACCCCCTCTTGTCTAAGGTGTGAGAGAAACTGATTGTGACAGAGCCCCGAGGCAAATTTAACTGACTTTTGTAAAAATGTATAAGCGACTACTCTAGGTGGTGGGTAAAATCACTTTGACTGCTCTGTGCTTGCTGCTGTCGAGGTGCCGAGAGTGCTTTTGTGCTGGCTGCAAAAGAGGCCTGTTTCTCAGAGCTGTATTTTCATACTGTGAGCCACTCGGCATGCTGCTGAAAAGCCTTTCCTTGCCTATAGATGCTGTCCCTTTGTGCCACCCAGCATCTCTATAACGAAGACTCTCTTTTCCCACCGCTTGGGTAGCTTGACCCAGCCTCTGCTCCAGATCCCCGGTTCCCATGGAGAGTGGGAGACAAGGGGCTGGCAAAGCTTTTCTTTCCCCCTTCAGAAAGACGCTTTGTTAGTGCTGAGAAGGGGACAGCTCTGAAGCCGCTGCTGTGATGCATCCTTAGCCCTGGCGTATTCACGGGGACACCCCAAACAATGGAGCAGGAGGGGAGAAGGGGGGACTTACAGCCACCCATCACTCTGTGAGCAACACAGCAATTGCTACAGACAGCACAGAGAGACTATGAATATGAGTTTTTTTTATTCCCCCTTTTTTAATATGCCATGCAAATTATAATATTGAACAACAATTTAAAAAGTTTTAGGGTCCTGCTTGTAGATACACTTTGTTAGTATTAAGACCATAGATAGGCTGATAAGATATTTTTCCACACATTTTTACTTAATCGCTGTCTATTATTATTATTATTATTATTAGGTATGTTAATAAATGGCATCATCCAAAGGGTCTCAGAAGTGGAATACAATTATACTAGGCTACTGTGTGTTTAACATGAAACAGCAATGTTCACAGGTAAAGTAATTTCATTAATGTAAGCTACAGAAAGGAAAATAAACTTGCAAAAATTTTGATGGAAAAAAATGCAAACAAATATTCGTGCTACATTATGTATATAATACTGATCTATCTCAAATGAGTAGGATACTATTGAAATCAATTATATTTACATATAATATGTTTATCTCGTTGAAGATATTTTATGTAAAATAAATGTATACATACAAGCGTGACTTTATATTAAACACTCGTAGCCATCACGAAAATAAAATCCCATTTATTTCCGGCTGGTGAAATATGTACCTAACCAAAACTGGCAACAAGTTATGGAAACATTTTTGTAACCGTGTAAACTGACATACCTGCTGCATATTTCTGGAGATCCAGGTGTCCAGCAGTAGATCCAGTCTGGGCCGGTGAAACTTCTTAGTGGTCTTTACTGCGATGAAGATGTCATCCGCGCTGATGTCCTCAGCAGGCGGCGCGTCTGTCGCCGCTCCAGACGCCTCGGTGGGCTTATCCGCATCCCTCCTGCTGCGGGTCAGCTTAGAAAAATAGGCAGAGAATCCTTTCTTTCCATTCTGCTCAGGCTGAGCTCCATCGTCAACCTCTGATTCCCCCAGACTCTGCAGTGAGCGCAACCCGATCTCACTCTCGTTCTGCATCTCATCCATCTGAATCCGCTGATGCTGCGACAAAAATAACAGTAGCGCGAGACAGGTGACGGTCGCTCCCGCGAGGGAGAGCGCAACTTTACTGCCGTACGTTTTCAGCATGTTTATTAAACTGTAAGAGAAGGACGCTCTCTTATACACAGCATTAATCTAAAATTCGCTCCAATAGCCTACTCTAAAAAACAAGCGTGTCATGCAACTGCAGCATAGTAACACTGAGAGAGTCTCCTCATTGTAACTCGGAGGGGCTTTTATAAACTGCCCCACAGCATTGGTCACGCCCAGTAGGTGGGGCGTCGATGGCTATTGTGCTGTGGGAACCGCAGAGAGACTGTCAATGGGAGGACGCGTTAAAGGACAGCAGACGCGGGACAAAGAGGGGGAGGGTGAAGAGGGCAAACAGGCCTAAACATTTTCCAAGACGTAGTAGGCTACATGCTCTTTTAAAACAAACTATGTATGTGCTAGAATCACAGTTAATTTCTTATGTTTCATTATTAGGAGCAGCTGAAAATAATTGTACAAATATGTAAATGTATAGGTTTTTATTCATTGCAACATGATGCTGTTAGAATGTATACATAATACATAAGCGGGGTCTTATTTTCCACAAAAATAAAAAACTAAAATAATAATCTATTCATTTTATTTTTTTCTATCAATACTATATATAAATTTGTTTATTTTTGCATGAAGTAAATGAAAATGTAAATGATTGAGTTTTCTGTGAAGTTTATTGCTAACTTAAATTTAAAGTCACAGCCCACAGTAAAGAGTTCACTGCACTCTTTAAATTTGCAAACCTCTTTACATTTACAGTAACGAGAACATGACTATCAGAAAGCAAAATTGTCCCACAAACAGACATCAGTTTGTTATTGCAAAATAAAAATAAAAACTTCTTTGTTAGATTCAACTCTGAAGAATAAGATTGCTACTGACATGGAGCATCAACTGCAGGCATGTTGAATCACATCTAGTACCAGCCATTCCTCAACGTCAACATTCAAATCAAGCTCACAATGATGGCGCGCTCCAGTCAATCAACAGCAGCTGGCCTTGTGAGGTCTTCAAACAACCGTATGATCCTTATGCTTGCTTTAAAATGGCGCCTCTTCTGCGATGAAGAGCCTGTAGAACTGGGAGCACGACCCTGACCATGACTTCCAGCTGACAGCTCGGCAACTGCCGGTGACAGACTTAAATGCTTTAGGTCCTTGCCATCTCAACAGCTTGATTGCAAAACAAGCAGCCGAGATAATTAACACTCAAGAAATGGTCATTTGGAACATATAATTAAGAATTTAAAAAATGTGTTGCTCATTCAGAAATTCTACAGGTCCAAGACAAAGCGTGAAAATTTCCAGTGCTGCTAACAGACTGACAGCATCTTTTGTTAATCTTTTGAAGCGGCCAACAAAAAAATGTGTTAAAACAAGTATAAGAAACCAGGCAGAGGGTTCAACCTCCCCCGGCCTCTGTTCTTTTTTTAGGATCAGCACCCTTTTTTTACTCTGGTATAGAGGAACACTTTGACAGGCTCCTTGTCCAACTCCTCAGACAATCTGTGCAATGAAAAGCAGGACTAAACCACACAATGCGAAAGTTCCGCTTGTTTCCCAGATTCATGCCACTCACCCCCTTCCCCCCCTCCTCTGGTGGATAACAAAAAAGGGAAGAAAAAAGTTTCTTTTCTTCCATCCTCTCTTTCATTCTCAAAAAAAGGCTCCCCCATCTGCCCTCCATACCACATCCCGGATCCTTCCCCGTTTGAAGACATTACCGCTGAATTCCAATTAAATGAAATATCCCATCAAGCGCAACCCGCTTCCCCACAAAAATGCCCAGTGATCCTGCTACAACCCCATTCCTGCAGCAACCCTGCAACCCCTTCCCACTATCCCACCATGGCATCTGGAGCAGAATGATGGAGAATCTCAGAGGAATGGATATGATTACCAATATGCTATTTATAATCACTTAAATGTGTGGCACAAAAGAGAGGTGTATGGCATTTCAATGCGTGTGGCAAGGCTAAATGAGACTGGATGCTCCCTGTCTGAATATCCCCTTTTCCCGCCTTCCAAAACACAAACTCTTAAGGCTTGGCGCAACTGTTTGATTTGGGATTTGAATGTTTGCGCAGGGTAAACAAAGCAATTTCAGCATGCTAGCTGTATTCGAGGACAGAGTTGTCTTATCTGGCCATTCAGTTTAAACAGTTCCCTTGATGCAAACTGACTCCCTTTGATCTTAATACCCACAAGTACAAACATAGATACTCTGGGTAATGAGAGCGGTCTGTTCGGAGTGGTAAAATGGCATCATGTTGATAAAGGCATATCCTTCCTTCATCCGTTCCATATTTATTTATTTTATCTCTGTCTTTTCTTTTCCCTCCAACCATTGGGCAGATTCTTTGAAGATGGAGGTTAAATTCACAACAGCTGTATGTGAGGATGACGGCTACAAGGCGTCCCACTGTATCCTTGTACAGTGGGATGGTTAGTGGTTGTCTGTCAGTCTACAGTCTCCTGTTTATCATTCTGATCCACATAATGGAACATTTATCTGTTTTTGGGGGGTTGACAATAGATTACATACAGTCATCTCTTTCCCCAACTAAAGGGGAAATGGCTCTTTGAGATGGTGGTCATGGACGCTTGACATATTTAATGGGGATCTGTGAAATGTTCGATTGAATAATGCAAGCACCAATTCCTGCCAAGTGTGAGACTGTCCTTGGAGCTTCAGTGTCTCACTGTCTTGTTTCTTTCCTTCTTTTTTTCCAGGTTTATTTCTCCAAAGCCCTTGGATGAAATGGGATTCCAGACAGTGATGGCTCTGGATATCATTCTTGTAAGTACACAGTGATACAATGAAACTATATTCATCCCATCTGGGTAAAATCTATTTCAGTTGATGGAAAAAAGTATCTATGTACTCTAGCCAGATGAGGGGAAAACATTCTCTATTTATTTGTCTTTTTTGGGGCTATAAATCCCGTGGAGCATATCCTCTACGGTTGCATCCAGAGCAGGGAAACATAATGCAGCTTCTGAGGGGCCGCGGAGTCCCCTGGCTCTCACTTCTGGTGTGACCTGTAATCCTATCAATGCTAGCACAGCCATGCTGGGAGAATAAACAGAGCTATTGGCTTCTGCCACGGCCTTTTTTATACATCATGTCCTTCTCTCTCACAGCGCATTTATTTCAGCCTTGGAATAAATATTCCTGAATGAGAAAATGCTCTCGGATGACTTGGGTTTGCACCTCTGTTTTTCTGCATCTTTAACAAATAAACATTGTCTGTTTTCCCAGGGCTCATCCAAGCCTTTGATTCACCCGTCATTCTCGTCAGATCCTACGATCCTTTAGAGGAGACTTAATTTTGTTGTTCTGAGAATTGCAGATTGTTGGACTGTCATTTATTGCAGATGTTGGACGCCAGGGTATGTGTCACAGTGCCAGCTGCTGTTGCTGTAACTTGTGCTTTGTTTCCACCATGTCAAATGGATTATGGGAAATTTAGCAATGGATTAAATGGCCTTTCTGTAGCAGTGGGGGGTCAGATTGCACCCCTGACTAGTCCGGGCTTGTCCTCAACTGCAAATGCTCAATGTACGAAATGTGGCAAAATTAAATAACACATGTAGTGCTCCCAGAACACTTCTAAGTGATATATTTCACTGACACGAATCACCATTCATTACAATCATAAGGAAAATGTTAATTAACTGCTCATTCGTCTCAATAATTTACTCTATAACCATTTGGAACCGCAATTAAACACTTTTTTTAAGAGGCATTGGAACCATTTGTGGTATATACATACAAGAAGGAGAAGCAAATCATCTCTCCAACCTTTTGAGAGTAACATTTTGTGGCTGATTATAGTTTGGGGAAGAAGTGGGAGGTGTAATGATGGGAAAGGAGCCGCTTGGCTCTCTTTGTATAGTGCTGGAACAGTGAAGTTGGGACAAGGACGCTGCTGTTTGTGGGAGAATCAGGCTCTGGATCACTCAGCCTCTTTGAAAGAGTTCTCTTCAACCTATACCCTTCCCTTTTGTGGCCTGCCACTACCTTGCTGAGCGAAACAATGAACCAACCATTGAAAACTGAGACATGTTTCTGTGCTGCCCGAAGCCCATTAAGCTCTAAAGCACTACTGTAGGTCTCTCTCATCAGGCCTCTATTCTCATTCTAATAGCTCGCTGCATGCCAATAGGCCTGTCACTAGAAGCTCCCATCACATTCCAGCCACAAATACGAGTGGGTTTTTGTAAGTTGGGTTTCCCCACCTTTGGGTTCTGAGAACACTGCCAGTTTTTATGATGTAAACACATGTCCTTTTGTATTTGGGTTCATTGATCTCATTCCACCCATGACTCTTCCAAACCGATCTATGCAATGATGCTGTTGTCAGAGTGACCACATTTTTAACTATATCTTAAATGTTTTGATTTCCCCCTTAAATACTTGGTATTCTATACAGTATTGTAGCAAGTAGTTTTAAATGGCCTGGGGTATCAGGCACTGAGATGTTGAACAGTTTCCTTTGTTTTCGTTGACAACAATGAGATATTGCAGCTGTGGGGTTTGGGTGGGGTGACCGCTGTTGAGGTGAATTACCTTTTCTCCAGCCCATTTTGGTTATTCGAATGCTAAATGGCATTTGGGAATGCTGAGATGGCTCCTCTGGGAGAATATCAAGAGATCTCATTATGTGGATCTCCTAGTGCTTTCAATGGTAATTAATGGAGAGATAAGCCACTGTTGATATTCAAATGTAAACCTCGATGAATAGTGCTCAGGAGAACCATGGTGTATTTGTGTTGTTTAGTTGGCCTCATTAAGTGTGTTAACATGCACATTAAATTATTGGATTTTAGACAGACTGAAACAGTAATTATTCTTTTTGTAATGTCACATAAACATTTTAAACTTGAAATACACTACATAGCCGGATTTTAAAACACTAAGTATCATACATTTGTTGGATTTGTAAATGGTTACAGATAAAAAACTCAGCGTCATAAACTAAATGACTGAGGATCAAACCATTTCAGACTTTCAAGTATTTCTGAACACAAGAAACTCACAGAAACTGTTGCTAGGAAACTGAAAACAATATGTGTTCTAAAATCTCTTCAAAATATCAAACATGTCGGATATCCTCCGACGGGATAGATTCATAGTCTGAAACTAAAAAAATCTTAGTCTGTGCCCATCATACATTATTTGACTTTCTGTGCAATCTATCAACTCCGACTGGCCAAAATCAGATATTCCAAACTAGCGTTGCAAATCGGTGCAAAAGTCTAGTGTATTCCAGCATTTAGTGTGAATAAAGTCATATCAGTCTATTTTTTGCAAATCAGAATAACAGACCTAGATTATATACAAAAATACAAAAGCTGCCATTAGGACAGTAGGCCTACCCTTTAAAAAGCTTCTAATATGTACCATTTTGGTACTAATATACACGTTTGGTCTCAATATGTACCTTTGAGGTGCACTCTTTAGGTACAGCTCCCAGTGACTGCTTTTGTACTTTTTTTTCCTGAGTTTCTGATTTTAGCTCTGCTTTATTCAGCAGGTATTGGTCTACAATTGGCCTCTGCGTTGGGTGTGAAAGCTCAGCTCAGGGTTTAGGATGTGAAGATGTCGCACTAAACTGGTGTGTGGCATGGACGTGTGTAAGTTAAACACCATAAAACGTCATTTCAGGCTGATGATGAAGGCCACACAAGTCATACCTGCAAGCGTGAAAGTCATTGTCCAAAGTGTCAAAAGCCTCAGCGCTGGTAAGTGAGCGTCAGCTTCAAACACTAAACCCCTGTAGACTCTCATTAACTGCAACAAGCTCCAAAATGAATTCTTGATCTGTTTGTTTTCATGTCTATTTGTCGCTGTAACAAGAACAACATGTTGCCCAATCAGGCTATAGTTTCTAAAAGTGCACATCCCCAGAGGAAAAAACACTGTACCTTTTAGTTGTCAGTGGTCCTGTTTTATTGCTGGGTTCATAAAAGCAGTATGACATCTAGCAGGCCAGAATAATCTATTGTGCTAATTGGTGTCTGTACTGTCTTGTTATCTGGGCCCACTCATTTGCATAACTGTTGACCCCCACCCCCACCTTTCTCCTCTCCTGTCCTACTTCCACCCCTCCCCCACCTCCACTCTCTTCCCATAACTTCACCTTTGACCCCATCCTGTTATCCTGAGAACCTGCTAATGAGTGACTGCCTTACAGCCCCGTGAGACAGAGAATATCCACTGTATATTAACTGGGGCTTTAGTTTATGAGAGGACATGGGGGTGGGTCTGGAACAGCAGTGAGAACAGCGTCCCTCCCGGGGCCGTACCAATTAACACAGTCGAGACCGAAAGTGCTGTCCTGCTTGATTTTGTTTGTTTATTGTGTTCTTTTTGGGCCATGTCTTCTCTTTTTTTTTCTTCTTTTTGTTTTTCTCTTGTGTCAGCTATGTTGAGTTTCGGATGGGTTTTGTGATGTGAAGTATCTGTGTAGTCACAGGGGACACAATCTGCCAATGCGGGACAAGGGGAAGAATGAAGCCATTGGGAAGCGATACTGTAGGCAAACGTAAGAGAGAGAGAGCGCTGCTGTGTGAGAATCTCACGGGGAACTCTCACAAAGTGCTGAGCAGGAGAGAGCGAGTGTGCTGGGAAAACGCTGAGACTCTTTTTGTGTGTGTGATGCTAATCGCAATTCACCCACTGAGGGAGAAGCGTGAGACGTGGGAAAAATAGCACTGACTGATAGGACTGGCTGATGAGCTCACTTGTCCCCGTTTTTTTCTTTTTTTGGTCTCATCGGACTTAGCGAATCAGTGGGTGTTTTCAAGGTTATATAAAGTGTGGTTTGCCAGCTTCAGTAGTAATCCCATTAAACAGCGCACTGTAAAAAATAATATTACAGACATCAGATGAATTAGTGAATGACTCACCAGTCTGATTTGCAGTCTTCGGGTAATGCATTATGTAATCATCTTATCTCTCAATCAAGTAAAGAGTGAAGTAACTGGTTACCTGTTAAATTAACAACGCAACATCCAAGTGACTTTAAGAAATAATAATAATGCACGCTGCTTTTCTGTTTGCCTCTCATTTACCCATGCTGGAAGAAATTCACTGCAATTTGGGGGTCTATACATTTTTAAAAAGAAATGAATACCTTTATTCAGCCAGGACACATTAAAATTGATCAAAAGTGGCAGACAGACATCACAACTTTGTTCAACATTGATAATAATAATAATAATAACTATTTCTTGAGCAGCAAATCTGCATATTATAATGATTTCTGAAGGATCATGTGACACTGAAGACTGCTGAAAAATCAGCTTTGCTATCACATGAATAAACTACATTTTAAAAGATATTCAAATAGAAATAGAAGAAAATAGAAGAACAGTTATTTTAAATTGTAATAATATTTTACAATATTACTGTTTTTACTGTAGTTTTAATAAAATAAATGTTGCCTTGGTGAGCATAAGATACTTACAAAATGTTACCAACTCCAAACTTTTGAATGGTAGAGTAAATACTGTCATTAGATAAAAAATAAAATATTTAGTTGTAGGCTACTTATTGGGTTGTAGCAGACCAAATAACAGGAGCTCATTGCTAATTGATGTTTGGAATGTGTTGATGTGCGGTTTGCTGACATAGCACTACACCAAGTCTCTCTTTTATCCATTAAAAGGGTCAGCACATTAAAATACTGTCTATGGGGAACATTTACCTCAAGGTCAGTCTCACAGATGGCTACCATTTTACTTTTGGAAAAAGCTGTGAGTTGATGCAAAAAGTTTATACTGGAAGTGACTTGACCAGTATTTTTGCTGTTCAATATTTTTCTCAGAAATGAGACTCATTCACTGTCCCAACTTCTCTGATGTTTGTATAGGTTTAGAGCAACTGGAGCACATTTGAAATATCTGCTATTGTAATATAATATAAAAAGGAAAAACGATACAAAGAAGAAATGCTATATGTAATAAAAAGGCAATTATGCTCTGCTTAACATATTTTTTTGTTATTCTAGAAAATAGATAATACAGACCCAAAGCATTTGATAAAAATGAAGCCGTTCTTCATATTAGAGTTTTAAATATTATTACAAAGTCAGCTGAGAGGAAATATTATGCACATTAACACGGACAGAATCCTTTCTCATAGTCATGTTTTGTTTTTATTCACGATACATCACATTTATTGTGAGGTCTGTCTGTTTCCCATGCTTTGGTCTGGTGTCAGTCTTGTGTTAGTGTTCTCTGCAGGTAAGAAGTATTAGAGCCGGTCTCAGGCGCCTCAATGTCACCATTATGACCTGCCTGATTCCCTCAGAGCTCATAAAGGTCCTGGGCCTCGCACTAGCCCGATACCTGATCTGCTTCCCAGTGAACCCGCCTTTACGACCCCCTGACTTCCCTTCCCTCAAGGGCTCGGGACGCACCAGTGGCCCCATGGAGTCAATCTGTCTCTGGTACAGTAACCGCCGGCTTTTGAAGCCCCGTTTGACTAATTTTCCCCATCAAGAGAGGCCCAAACATGTGAGTGCGATGCCTGGGCCCTCAACCCTCCTGCTGCTCCATCACTGTACGCACAGGAAGAGAAACCATGACAGATGGGACGGCCATTCAAGGTCAGCAAATAGCCAATCTGTAATAATACACTTCTTGTATAATCCATTTTAGATTTCACAGTTTTGGCTGCTTTTATTTCCCACTACGCAGTCGGTGTCTCTGGTTTCAGTCCCTTGTGGTGTCTTTTAACCACATTTTTGGTGTTTGATTTATTGAAGTTTGACGGTTATGGGTTCAATTCACTGAAGAAAAGCATCAATGAAACAAGACACATAGTTCTAACAGTCTCTGTGAGATAATCTTCTAGTCAGTGTCTTGTAAAGCAGTCTTTGAATAACGTTAAGATTGTCAGCACTAAGAAAACCCTTCGCATGGCCCGTGTAAGAATGTGGAGTAAGGTGTCTTTTATGTGGTGGTCCATGGGGGCCAGAGGAATTATGTCCTTTCAATGTGAAGCAGATGTGACTGGGAGGTTGTTAAATGTCTTTACAGCCATGTGAGACATATGCTGGATACACAACACAAAACACAGAACCCGGTCACGATAATCACCAAAGACAAACTGCCTTAACATGGGTTCTTATGCCTTCACTCGTCTGCAATACGTCACAGGAAATCATATTTTGGGGCTGTAATATACATTGTGAGGTTGCAGGTTTTAACCGCCATCAATCTTTCAGTCATCAACTATAAATCTGATTATAATTCAGTTCCGGTTTATTTCATTTACAAAAAAAAATGTTTCTCATGAATCCAAAATTATTACTTACCGGTATTTTGTTTTTTTTGTTTTGCTGAAAATCAAAAGTGTGTTTTGTTTGTTTTGAATGTTTTTCTCATTCTAATTTCTATTTTTTTTCCCTCACTTTTCTCATTTGAAAGAGAAATGCAGTCGAACCGAGCTATCCAGGCACTGCAAATATATAGATAGTGCCATTCAAAACTTTGGAGTCGGTAATGTTTTTTCAAAGAAGTGTCTTTTGCTCGCCAAGGCTGCATTTATTTGATCAAAAATACAGTAATAACAGTGAAATTGTGAAATATTATTACAAGTTAAAATAACTGTTTTCCATTTGAATATATTTAAAAATGAAATTTATTCCTGTGATGGCAAAGCTGAATTTTAAGCACCATTAGTCAATCTTAAGCCCACATGAGCCTTCAGAAATCAGTCTAATATGCTAATTTGATACTCAATAAACATTTTGTATTATTATCAGTGTTGAAAACAGTAGTATCAATAGTATCTTTTTGGAATTAATTATACTCAGAGCAGTAGCAGTAGCTCTGTGACTACGACAAGTCAAGTCGGGTGCATGGGTAGGGTCAGAAACGCCACACGATACCGAGACCACCACCTGTTAGACACAGATTTAGTCTGTCTGCTATCAGCTGCCCCCCTCTCATTACACACACAGACCCCCATCCCCTCCTCTCTCTAGACGTGCTGCACTGGTCAGCTGACTGAATCTTCTGCTCTATTTGGCTCTCTAAGACTGGCTCATTCCCAGGGTCAGTAGTAAACATGTCATCCCATGTATCCACCTACCGGATCACAGACCTGCTCTTTTCTAGTGGGTGGACACCAACGTCCGTCCCAGCATTGAATCGGCTCAATACGACCCGACAGCTTCAGTGAGGCCCTTGAAAAAGCTTTTAGGGGAAGAGCAGGCACGGCCCGACCCCTTACTTAAACAGGACCCTTCTTGTTTAGGTTTTGTCCACTTAACATTATCGTACCCCATCTCTCCAGGACATTATCAGATGAAAAACTACCCAGGCTGTTACTGAATGTTCTCACTCTTTCCTTAGAAACATTACAGGAATATTCCAGGTTCAGTACCAGTTAAGCTCAATCAACCGTATTTGTGCCATAATGTTGTTTTAAAATGATTTTTTTATGTCCTTCCTTTTCTGAAAAAAAAAAAATTAAGGTAAGGATGGAAGTGAATAAGGCCAGTCTGTAAACGTTAAAATACTTCTTGTTAAAATTGTACATCCACAAGAAGTGAACAACATGCATGTTAGCATGCTTTTTAGTGTGATAAATCGCTTAACTTTTTCATGTGTAAAGTTACATTCAGTTTAGTAGAAAAGACTCAAATGCCTAAAACCTGAAAATAATACATATAAGAATACAAGTTTTAACAGAAGAATTAATAAGAAGCTTTTATTAATTCACATATCTGCTTTTCAATCCTTCACAAATAAGCCCCATTTACCTTTATTGTGAGTGCTGCACATATTAACCACAATTCTTACTGCATTATTCCACCATTTATGTTGATTGAGCTTCTTATAAACATTATAAATATCTTCTTTACTGTCACTTTTGACCAATTTAATGCATCTTTGCTGAATAAAAACTATTAATTTCTTCTTCTTTTTTTAATCATACAGACCCCAGAGTTTTGAATGCCAATGTATAATGGACAGAGACTCGTGGTGTGATTAGATTGAGGTGGAGGTCTTACAGAGCCAGCCGAGGTTGGAGAGTTTGCCAAACTCGTACAGTGAGCGTGGGAACAGACTGCATTTCCACAGGTTACAAGGATCCTGATTTCCCACGAGAGGAATCACAGAGGAGCAGGTTAAATCGCCACATTTGGACTCATTTAAGAAACTGCTGTAAGCATATGGGGCTATTAAAAGAAGGAACTGAGTGGCTCAAATGAGCTGTAAAAAGTGTTGTGATATGACAGACAGACTCCTTTGAGTATGGCCATTAAGACTAGGATTAGTCTTTGCCCAGTTGGATTAAATGGGTCCTTTAAAATATTTCCCCAATGACAGACGTGTCCTTCTCATAGTGCTTATCTTGTTTTCTCCCTGTTTCAGCTTGCTAAATGCATCTGTATGTCAGCTGGTGTGCTTTTCATGTTCAGCCATAAAATGTATTTTATTATTTTACCACAAATGTCCAAGACATCAGGAGTGTAATTCTGACCACATCTAGAGCATCTGAATGGGAAAACTGCATCTTGGGTATCCCGTAAAGACCAGCGTAACTGGGCACCGGCATATGTTGTGTTTTTGATGCCAACAAGGTTACTAAAACTTAACAAGCAGGATTACCCTATCGGCTAGCTTCATCGGAAAGCTGGTTGACTGTATTTAGTTAATCTTTGCTGTGCTGGTGGTCCACCATCACCAGACCAACATAAACCGTGTTTTTCATAACACTAGTGTTTTCATCAGGGCTAACACACTGTCCCGAGCAAAAACTCAAGTTCAATATAAAACTGGTAAGGATAAATGAAAACTCATTACGGTTTCAGTTAGACTAATTTAGGTCAGTGAATAGAGGGATTTAACACTGAATGAATGGGTCATCTGATCTGTCCATGTTTCATTTTGTGGTCACTTTGATTTTTCAGAGCGCTTGTGGCAGAGTAAACATTCCTCAATCACATGATGCTTCCAGAAAGAACACCATTGTTCCGGAGCAAGCGTTCATTAGTAAACCTAGTTAGTTTCCCTGGCTGTTAATTGGTTTCCACACACCTGTTTCTGTTCCCTCCTTGAGTTATTTCTGTTCAGTGTCCGGTATCGTCAGTATTAACCTATCGCTGTTCTATATTCTCCTGCGAGTGTTCCTTGTTTATTTTAATTTAAAAACCGTTTTTGTTCAATACAGCCAGTTTATGACACTTTACAGTAATACAAATTTTATTATATAAAAAAAATATATAATAATATTAAAATATTTGTCTCTTTGAAAATTAAGTTGCATAACTATTTAAAATAAACAATAATTTATAAAAAAAATAAGTAGATTATATTAATAATATAAATAATTAAATATATACAAATATTTGTATCTGAAAATGAAGTTGCATGCATGATTAGTTTAGGTAATCGATAATTCATATAAAGAATTGCGGTTCTCTTTAGTAATAAAAAGTATTAATAATATAAATAAAATAAAATAAATTATATAAAATGATTTGTATCTTTGAGAAAGAAGTTGCATTATTATTTTATTTTACAATAATAAAAATAAATAAAAAAGATAAATAATTTAAACTATTTTAACCACCTCACAGTAAGATCCTATAGGCCTACTTTAACAATTGCATTGGGTATAAGAACTAACAATAAACAATACTTTTACTACATGTTTTAAGATATAGGTTATATGTTAATTCTGCATATAATAGTACATTTGTAAGCATTATTAAAATATAAAATATAAAAAGTCTCTTATACTGTATATAAAAATATTAAATTCTCATTGTAAAGTGTTAAATAAAAACTGTTAAACACTGTACTAATAATTAGTTTAAAAGTTTATCTTCTTTATTAATTTCATGTCTTGTCTAGGGCACCAAGTGAACCTGGACTGCCCCAAAAAAACGCCCCCGTCTGCATGCTCTGCAAATGCGTAGGTCTCCTCAAAGAGTGTGGTTACACTGACAGAAGTTATGGAATGATGCCAAACACATGTCCTTTTATCCACAAGGGCAAGTTTGAAGCTCGTACAAGTACCACCTGTTGTCCTCAACATTCACCCTCATTCCACATCGTCTTTGGGCTCTTGAAAACACTTGATCTGAGGTATGAGACTTATGTAAGATCTCTCAACTGAGGAAATCCTTCAAACACCTCCTTTCCCATCCAGATTAACTGGGGTAACCTCATGTCTCGATCCTCGTGGAACCAGCATATCAGACCCACTATTAATAACCTCTGATTGTATTCAGTCCGGCCGGCAGCAGCCATAGACAAGGCCACACTTGCTCCACGTCTCTTTCCCACAACCCCCAGGCACCTCCGAGGAAGTCATCCATGCCTAAATGTGCCTCCTTAATCAAAGGCTGAATGTAGAAGTTGTCCTGGAGGTTGGCTGCAGTGATTGCAGCATTAGCTAAGCACATGCTCGCCTTTCAGGGCCCAACAATGAGGCCCATTGTGCTGCTCCAGATCTGTCCGTTCTAATTTAAGATGGAGCTCCAACAGAGACAATACAGGGGAGATGGCATGGGCTCTGAAGAGACAGCATGTCCTAATGAGCGAAGGAGAGGAAAGGATGGTACATGAGTGTGGACACATTGGCGATAATGTACGAGAGGCCGTGCTATGATGTGAATAGCCACAACTAGGCATTATAGAAAGAGTGCAGAGTACTAGACACCGTTTTATAAAAACGCTTCGGCTGTTCATTTACTCAACAATGGTGTTTTGGGTACCTGAAAATGCAAACTTTTGAAAACTATATTATCACCTATACATGTAAACTACAAAAATGTGAATTTGTAGAAACGATGACGTCACGCGAATGCGTATATAGGCGCGTAGTGTTTCTTTGCAAAGTGACATCGCCAACTACTGGCCTGGCATGATAATACAGCAATTTTTTTTTTTTTTTTTTTTTTTTGTGGATCCGTGTGAATGGGGATCGTTTTGACTACATTGTCGTAAAACTTTTCCTTTTTTTAGTACATCGTTGACTTGTAAACGTACCCTACATTCATAGAACATATTTATTTTTTAGAGAAATAATTACTTTTATTCAGGAAAGATACAAATTCATCAAAAGGGACAGTAAAGACATTTAGAATGTTCTAAATAATTTATATTTTTAATAAATGCTGTTATTTTATACTTTTTTATTCATCAAAGAATCCTGAAAAAAATGTAGCAGGGTTTCCAAAAAATATTAAGCAACACAACTGTTTTCAGCACTGATAACAATATCACAGAAACGTTTCTTGAGCAGCAAATCATCATATTAGATTTATGAAGGATCATGTGACACTGAAGTACTGGAGTAATGATGACGGAAATTCAGCTTTGACATCACAGGAATGAATTACATTTTTAAATATGTTCAAATGAAAACAGATATTTTAAATTGTAAAAATATTGTATTTTGAATCAGATAAATGCAGCCTTGGTGAGCATAGGGGATTTCTTTCAAAAATGTTAAAAAATTCTTACCAACCCCAAACTTTTGAATGATATGGTACATTCATGTAAACAGTAACATAATGCTATTAATATGGGTACTGCAATGAATGCAATAGAAAGCTGTATTGTATCCAATGCAGTTGATGTTGACCAGTCAAAAGTGGCTATTTTGAAAAATGACATGAAATTTTAGTGCAATACTATTAAGGATCTCACTAATTTCCTATCGGCGTCTGATTTTTAAAATGTAGGCCATGTTTGAATAACTGGGGGTTGGGGGATATGGGGGGGGGGGGGATCTGATCCCCTAATTAAGGCATGAACCCCTAAAGGAAATCAAATTAAAGGTTCAGACCAAAGGGCCTTAAAACTATTTATGTTTCAACAGTGTTTTCCAATTTTTTAGTAATAACAACAGGTAATTACAAGAGTGATTTATCATTATCCATTGAATCATTTAGAAAACACAAATGCAGTCATTATTATAGATTTACATTTCACAATTATATTTTCAAAGTGCTCTGGTATTTAGCTAAAAGGACAATTTGGATACTGTGAGATGAACCTCAACAGATTGGGCTTTAAAAATGTCCTATGAAAATTACTTTTTTAAACTGCAGACCTCCCTGAAAGTCATTGTATAGTTTGCACTCGGGGTTAGACTCTGGCTCTGGTCATGTGGTGTATATGAGATATGACAAATGAGGCATGTTGCCCTGTACTGGAACTCAGTTCAACAATGAAAAGCACATCGCTCACAGCAAAAACTTTCCATGTAGAGTGTTTTTCTTTATGCTAAGACTGATTGTTTTTGATGTGAGTATGACTCCAGTACAGCATTAGCTGATTTTATTGACTTTGGTAAAACGCGATTCGCTTATCACCATTTGTAATCCTAGTCTGTTTTCCTCATGCTGTCAAAAAGTGGTTAGTATAATCATGTTATTTTGACAGTCAGAGCCCGGTCGCATTTGCTCGGATCTGTGGTCTGATAAATGTTATCCGCTCACTGACCTCACATTCCAATTCATCTTAATTGCTGAATTAGGAGGCAAAACAGGCCTATTAATATGAGTGTAAGTTGAGGAAAATGAATGCTTAAGCATAGATAGCAACTATTCTATATCAAGCATACTATAGCAACAGTGATGAATATACAGTATACACTGCCATTTGTTTTTTAAGTATATTTATACTTTTGTTCAGCAAGTGACAGTTAAGACATTTATAATGTTACATGAGAGACTTCTTTCAAAAATCGTCACTGTAAAAAAAAAAATGTTGGTTTAACTTAAAAAAGCAAGTTACCTTGCTGCCTTCAAATTTTGAGTTTGTTGTAATTAAAAATTTGAGTTAATACAATGAAGAAGAATGGTTTAATAAACAGAAACTCAAAATAGTATGTTATCTTCACATATTAGTTATCGAAGTTGATTTGACAAAAGATAAAAAGTTGTGATAACAAATCATGAAAATATTTGACCAACCCCAAACTTTATATATTCTCTCAAATTCAAACCTTCTGATTTACTTTGAGTACCTGGGTTTTAAATTATATTAAGTATATATAAATGCACACACACACACACACACATTTGTTTTGTTAACTATCTAAAAGTGCTGTCTCAAAGTCTTTTAATGTTCCTTTGAAGGAAAATATCCTGACCCACCCACAACCATAGATATGATTTTTTCCTTATGCAAGCCTCATCACATTCTCTCACGCCAAGTAAGATTATGAGGATGTAACTAAAAACAAGACTGACAAAAAAGATAGTTGTGTTTTTACTTTGAAATAAACTGTATGTAAGACCTTGGAAACACGCACAGCATGTGTCTGATATAAATTAGATGTTTGATATGGACTGTTTCAAGGGTTTCACAATTACATCCAGTTTTCTGTTTTCCTTGGTCGTTAGAATAACTTCATGACATTAGGCACGGTCTTAGTCCTGTATCCGTGATTCAAGCTGGTACTTTCAGAAACGCAGCTTCTGATTCCCAGCTGTCTTACATCATCGTTCCTATTATGCATTGAGCCTAAGCAAATTAGGTCTGTCCTGCCAGTCCTTGTTATCTTGTGTTATGTTCAAATAAGCTCGTTTTGTGAGCTACAACCACCTAAATACATTTCGATTCGTTCCATGTGGACAAAATAAAGGTGTTTATAACATGGCCTGGATTTAGCTGTTTTAATTGTGGCTGTTTACAGTGTGTCATGGCAGACATGTTAAAGGAAGAGGATCTGTGCTTTAAGAAGGCGTATAAAGCCTAAGGCGCTCTTTTCTTTCTCTCTGTATGTGATTAGGCTCAGTATCAGGCTGTTTAAGAGAACTCTTTCTTCTTGGAGAGAAGGCGGCTTTTAGGGGCTTTACGCAGGGGTGCGCTGGAGTGGTGCTTCTCCTTTCTCTCTTTCGGCGGGGAGGCTATTTTGATTTAAATGAAGGCTATCTGTCAGAGAGGGTGGGAAGGTTCTTTCAGGTCTGAAGAAAGGAGATGCTGTCAACAGACCTGTTTGTGAGCTGTACGGACATGCACGCAGCAGATGTGTTAAAGAAAGCGCAGCCTGTCGTTACAAACTCTGAATAAGCTCTCTTCCTTTTCTTCGGAACAGCTTTATGCTAATTTCCAAGCAGACGGTTAGAGAACTTGGATTCTCCTGGCTTTTAGGTTAGGCCTGTGGTGAGTGCACTCGTGACACAACTTAACCACAGTGACTAACTTTCCCCTCTTGTTTTTACAGCAAACTGGCACAGAGAGCATGATGTGCCAGTAAAGGCTCTATAGCTCCTCAATGTTGCCTCTTAAAACATCTGTTCTTACCATATTTTGCTTGTAGATGTTACTACGCTTCAAGTGGAGTTAACCTGTGGCAAATTCAAATGAATTTGGAAAGGTACACACCTCTCAATGAACAGCTGAAAATGCGTATCAGAGCAAAAACCAAGCCATGAGGTCAAAGGAACTGCCTGTAGAGCAGATTTGTATCAAGACACAGATCTGGAGAAGACTACAAAAAACAATCTGCTGTATTGAAGGTTGACAGAAGCATGTAGCCTCCATAATCCTTAATGGAAGAAGTTAGGAACAACCAAGACTCTTCCTAGAGCTGCCCTGGGTTTAAACCCAACCAAACATCTCTGGAGAAACCTGAAAATGTCCGTCCACCGATGGTCCCCATCCAACATGACAGAGCTTGAGAGGATCTGAGGGGAAGAACAGCAGAAAATTGCCAAATGCAGATGTGCAAAGCTTTTCGCATCATACCCCAAAAGACTTGAACCTGTAAAGGTGCTTTAACCAAGTACTGAGTTAAGTGAATACTTATGCAATGTACTTATTTTACTTTTTACTTTTTAATACATATCTGTTTTGTCATTATGATTTATGGAGTGTAGATTTATGTGGAAACAAAGTAATTTGAAGTAGTTTAACATAAGGCAGCAACATAACAAAAAATAAATAAATGAAGCCTAGACAGCAAAATAGTGTCGGCACAGATCCGACCCACATCTGGGCCAAGTGGAATCCACACGTGTACCAGATGTGGGCCGGATCTGGGCCGATATATGTTGCTGTCTGGGAGGGGTTTGAATACTTTCACAAGGCACTGTATATAGTTTGGTCTATTTAAACAATTATGTATTACAACCACATTTGCACCAGAGACACTCTGCAAACAAATCATGGGGCATACTACTAGTTTTTATTTTTCTTATGTCATGTATTGTCTTGATCAGATAAGCCACCAATACCCCCTCAAAAAACAAAAACAACAACAGGTGCATTACAGACAACAACTGATTGTATATTACTATTGTATGAGTTTCTGATTCTGAGTTCAGAGTGGTACGATCTCCCTTTGATTACACCATACCATAGTTAGGTGTCAGTATAAGGATTTGAGTTTTACAGATTTCTGAGGCCATGCATGCTTCCAGCCAGCCCTTCATTTGCCCTCCACATAGGCAGCACCTACAAATTCAGAAAATTCTCTGCTTTTTGTATGACAACGTCTCCTAGGGTAAGATCTATGGCTCATCTCCCGGTATGGTGCTCGGAGTGACAGGAAAAGAGTGAAAAGGATGACTGATAGTGTGTGCATCGAGCCCAGGGGTAAACAAAAGAGGCTTGGCTTGGAGAGCCCGAGGCGAGCCATCTGCCAGAGTCAGTGAGAGCTGCTATTGTCCGTGCTAGAGGAATGTTCGGACAGATTGAAGAGGCTTTGCATGGGTCATTCCTACAGGGACGTCAGCATGAGCAACAGGGGTCAGACTCTTTCCACGCAGCAGATGCGGCCTGCGTTTTCAGCAACATGTACCCAGGCCATGCATGCTTTGATAGCCCGCAAACTAGCCCGTTTTGTCATCTTCATTAGGGCATCGCACACGTGGTGCGCCAGACTAACCATTAACGTCAGGAATGTTTCGGAGTTTAGTTTTGAAATAGGCCACCAATGTCGTAGATCAAAGCAGCTTCAATAGTAATCCTCTTACAGTCATCGTTCATTTCAAAGACTTTTTCTTTGAATGATATATGCTCTTTTCAGAAAGAAAAAGCACAAATTGCATGCGTAACGCGGTTGACTGGGCTGTTGTTCATAACTGGCATTGCCTCTGATATTCAGACGAATAAGAAACCATCTGAACGAGCCATTGAACCCCAGTTTTGAATTATTTTTTGCTGAGTTTGTCACGCCCAGTGGAAAATTCTCCTCAAACAGAGAGACAAAGGCGAACCACAGGGTCACGATTGGATGGCAGCGAATTGCAGTCAAGTAAAGAAGCATTAATGTGTGCGTGCTTGGAGGGTGACCTCTGGCCCTCTCAGCAGGTGTGAGTGACCGAACTTTCATGGAAGAGGCCCGCAGAGCATGTGGGGCGGGGACTTGAGAAGGACAGATGTTGTATGGGGAATGCCCTAGGGGAAAGTGTGGCGCTATAGAGGGACAAAAGAGAAAGACTCTTACAAAATCACACAGCCCAAACAGGCTTGTCTCCATGACGACTGGTTGCTGTGACAGCGACAGCGAATGCTCTTGGAGACGAATGCTATTGGTCCATCCAGCTCTACATACTTTAAAATACTCTAGTCAAAACTAAAACCCTACAGGATGTCAAAAATAAAATCTAATATGTGCTCAGTGTTTTAAGTACTTGGCTGATGGATTTACAAGTGGGATGGTGCCAAGATTGCTTTTAAATAATGTTCCTTCATTGAAGAAAAACAATATTGTGGCAGTCCCATATAAATTATAGGTATTTGGTCACTTGAGACACACTTCACATTGAGTTTTTTTTGCATGAAATAAAATATCAAAATGATGAAAAAAATATTATATTTTCTCAGAACTAAAATCAGTTTCGGATCTCATATTCAGTTTTCACATTTGATGGACTGTCTGTCTGTCTGTCTGTCTGTCTATAAGATCTATGGCTCATCTCCCGGTATGGTGCTAGGAGTGACAGAAAAAGAGTGAAAAGGATGACTGATAGTCTGTCTGTCTGTCTGTCTGTCTGTCTGTCTGTCTGTCTGTCCATCCACAATAAGATCGTTTCCACTTGCTTTTTGTCCTAATTTTGAACAGTATAGTTTGAAACTTAAAAAATGTTAATTATAATTAATTGTTAATTAATTAGTAAAAAAAGTTTTGCTTTCTTTTATACTTTGTTTTAAAATGTTTTTTTTAACATATTATGATAAATAATACACTTAAATTCATGTGTATGTTGACTTAGGTGTCCAAACATTTATTAAATTGTGTTTCCAATGTACATGTTCAATCATCAATGCATTTTAATAAGTGAATTAGTGCCAGTATTGCTGTTTAAAATAATTTGCTTCGTAATCTGCCTAATGAGATGGTCTAAACAACAAAACAGCTCATTGCCATGTGTCTTGTTTAACATATTTAGGAGCTGAAGAGCGGCTAAAGGCACTTGTGGCAGACGGCAGGGCAGTCTGGGAGGAGACGGGGCTCTGCTGGAGGCCTGCAGTCAACTCATTCTGTGAAGTCACTGGCACTGCTTTACACAAGAAACTGTGGAATTCACTGGCCACAGACCATCCCATCATTGGACTGCAGCAACTCCAAAACCACAGGGAGCTGCAGACACAAGATAAGGACAAAAAAAAAAACTGACTTATTCTTAGTGCTAGCCAGATATTCCTCAGTTAGTTGTGGTTTGTCGGTGTCAATCAATTAATGTATCCACAAAGACGGCAACCAAGAAAAGTACATTGTGTTCAACCACAGCTTTAGTTTGTACAGAAAACTTTAAGACATTGATTCTGATGTGATTAAAACAATCAGATTTCCCACAGGAACACACAAATTCTGTAACTCAATGCCAAATGTGTCATAATTCAGAAGAAACAAACAAACTCGAAAGACCAACTCTGTGTTTTTTTTTTTTTGGCAAAAAACATTGGCACAAATCACAGGAGAGAACTATTTGAGTCTGGATTACTTCAGAATGTTTTATTAGAATGCTTGAACCAACATTGCAGAAGGGAAAATGGGGTGAGGGATGAATTGAATTGGTTTATTAATCATTCATTGCAGTAATTGAAAACAGTGCAGGACAGAAGTACATCATACAGTGCTGCTGACCTGGAGCAAAGCCAAAGCGTTTCAGTGCGTTTCATTCGAAATCACAACACGATATATAGTGACAGAAGAAAACTGACACATGGTTGAAAATGCATCGCTTAAGTGTGTATTTGGGCTCAGTGTAAAAGGACTGACTTGAGAAACAGAGCAAAACATGGACAACAGTACATAAATACCCTTTCTATGGGACTAGTGTATTATATAGCACATCAAAAAAACATCCCCAGAAAAAAAAACAAAGAACATTATTAAAGATTCAGAAAAGCTATAAAATGAAACTGAAAAAACGGCCACATTTTACTTGACTTTGCTCAACAAATGCTATTGTTCAGTTTGTCTCCTCGGCTGCTGCATGCGCTTCCCGACAGTCCAGAGTGACCATTAGAACTGCATCGGTCAGTCTGCTGATGCATGACATTAGCTGAGCCTTGGGTCAGAGAGTGCAGGAGAGCATTGGTCCGGCCTCTGACTTGAACGGGGCCAAATCTTGAACTTTAGACTGAAAGGCCCAGGTCAAGTCAAAATATTTTAGCCGTGAATGAACCATCCAGCTTTAATCGTTGGATGATGCTGTTTATGAGAACATCTTGAAGCATTTTGAGCCATGATAGGTCTTTGATTTTGTTATTTACTGTTAGTTGTGGGATTGCACCGAATTGCATGTAAAATTTCATCCATTTGAATGACACGGTTTTAACAGAAACTTAATGTGAATACATGCAGACCTGTTGTCAGGTTAGAAAAAGCACTGATATTTCATTAATTATATGCAAAGTCATAGATTGTGGCAGTGTTTACTGGTTTTCATGGTGGTCTGAGAGTTCTGTGTGGATTAAGTGGTTCAAAAGATAAATTCTCTCTTTGTTCTCTTCTGGAGCAAATAAGCCGCTGCCCGGGGCAAACCGTGGCCTTTAACAGAAAAAGACATTATTTGCTCACAATTTTATTCACAAAGTAAGAACATGTTCCAGACATTCTATAAAACGGTTTCATATTAGAATGTGAGATGGATTCTATCAAGACTGGTAGATTGTTTATCTTTTTTTTATCCATCCTCAATTCTCAGTGTGATTGGATGAAATCAAATTGGAATGTCAGTATTCTGAAGGTCAACTTCAGCCAGAGGTCAACGGGAGCCTAGCTGCAGCATTTTTTAAATGTTATCCTATGGAAGTTGATGCAGTTGAAAACGTGAGTCCGTCAGAGGTCACGTGGGCCTCTTTTATATGCTGCAAGTGGCAGCTGCAGCCAGTGGGTCTGTTATCTGACACGCTTCAGGCCTCTTTTATGAACTTCACCCTGCTTTATTGGCGAGTGTGCTTGCATGTGCTGCTTTTCACATCTAAATCACCCAAACTGACAGTGAGGTTTAAATGTGTTCATGTGCGATTAAAAAGGACACGTCTCGTTTTTTTGCAGTGAGGAATTTGGAGTGCATTCGGAAAAATAAGAAAACCTCATAAGCACGAGGAAACCTATTATTATGCATAACATTTGGATATTTTTTAAAAAACTGTACTTGCAGATAATGTAATATTAATGGAATAAAAGGCCAATTAGGTGTACTTAAAGAGAGTAAACTTTCATGACAAGGTTTATTAACACTTAAGTACACTTTTAAAAAGTGCATGTTGTGATGTCAAATTAAAAAATTTCATCTATTGTACATTTTAAATCATTATGTTTTCATAATTGGCATGCTTTAAAGACGTACACTTATTTTGATTTGTTGACTAACATACTAAATCAAATGCAATATACTTGTTTATAATGTTTTAAAGTGCAACTTCATTATGTGTGTAATTACTCATTGATTTAAATACATGTCATACAAGTTTTATACAAGTGACATTTATGTATAGGCCTATTTTAGTTTAACATAAATGCTTGCCAGTATATTCGGCACACTTTTACCATATTTCAAAAACACACATCAAGATATGATTAAGTCCTATTTAAGAGTGTTAAGAGCCCTGTAAAGTTCAGTTGATTACATTTAATACATTAAAACTATAATACAATAACTATAATTTAAACTAAATTCAAGGTTTCATTTTTTATTCAACTTTTTTTTAAGTATGCTAAAGTAAACTTCTTTCACAAGGGCAAGAGAACAAGAGAAAAGTTTTTCAAAACATAAAATCGGTTGTGATGAATTTTGAGATGTAAAAATGTACAACACATATATTTTGAAAATAATTCCTTAATTCTTGTATCCGCTCTATTGATCTAATATTACAAACAAAAGTATATGCCAACACACACTAAGCTTGTGAAATTGTTTCAATTGGTCAACTAATAGTCCACATATTATGTGACAGATTTGAAAGAGATTGAGAGGGATCACAGTTCAGTCATTCATAGACTGTCTACATAAGCAGATCTACAGGATATGGCAATCAATCCTCTTCACCATGTTTTCAATTGTAAGCCAAGATAAATGTAGAGACCTTATCATAGGGTGGGGGTCCATGTTTTGGGAGGAGGTTTTTTCCTTCCAGCCAGCCAGAGGTTGATTATTAGGGCAAAGTCACCCCCCTCTGACATCTCTTCATATTCTTCTGAGGGGTAAAATGAAAAACATCCATTTCCTTTCAGGTTATGGGGTGTCCACAGGAAGCTCTGTGTTTTCATATCAACCTGACCAGCCACTGCTCCTCTGACCCGAGGAATGTAAATGTGTTTAAATTTCCAGGAAGACCCCTGATCACAAAAACACCCAGTCGTTTGCACTGGATTCCACCCTCCTTTCCCTTTCAGCCGGGACGTGGAGCAGGACACTCGGAGGTCTCTGATGTCAGAGAAACATTCCTCATGCGCTTCCTACCGCGCAACAATCATAATATCAGTCATCCTCAGCTGAGACAGAAGCTCACAGAGAACTTGGATGGCTGTCATGCTTTTTGGTGTGGGCAGTTGTTTTCGTACACATAAGCGCTTCATCATCTACGGTGAAGATTCCCACCATTGTCCACAGTGTTTCATGAGCTATAATGGGAGTTATTTATCACATCCCTACTGTCTCTTGGACTGCTTACATGGAGGCTTAAACATATCTGCTTGAAACATAAATCCTATTTGGCAATGTATTAAAGGCCTTGAAGGATTGGCCAAAACCCCTATAAACCCAGCCTGCTAAACCAGCTATGACCAGGCTGGAAGACCAGCCACACTTTTATAGAAATATACTTTTAAGATTTGAAGTGTACATTCATCAACACAATTAAAAACCTTTCTTTTTCTCAAGAGTGGTAAGCAATCTAAATGCCCTAAATTCAACATGAGTTCAAAATTGTCTCTATTTACTTTATTAATGCACATTCCTGGTCTTATTGTGCACATTTTGTCAGTGCATGTTATTCTAAAGGAAATAAATAGTTTGCCTTTGCAATCTGTGCAATTCAGCAGAATGCCCACTTTTCATGATCCAATTAATTCCCATTAGATAAAATCAAGTCCCGTCCTACGTTTGTTTTTCTCATTGAATATCCTGTTTCACTTGGAAATACATCACATTATAGAAGTAAAATGGTTTATAAATGTGGTTTCATCTATAACTGCTTTTGTGTGTGTGTGTGATTGTTCATCAGAGAAAACAGTGGAAGCCATTTATAGCTAAGAAAAAGACAAGTTATTCCCCTTATTATCTGACTTTTGCTTGCTGATGCTATGTGTGGGAACATGGCGTACGTTTATTAGTGTGCGCTTTGATCCAATAAAGTCTTACTGTCTGTCTCTGGCAAAGGAGCGAACAAACAGAGCGAGCACTGTGAGCGAGGGCCCGGCGCGCCTGACCACCCTCCTCCACTCTTCCTCTTCCCTCTCCATGGGTGGGACTCCCTCGGGCCTCCAGAGCCATACACACCATCTCTCATACTGAACATTATCATTGTTCCTCTAATCACACGAGCCGTGAACTCTGACTTTTCTGGGTAGGGCCCACACGGCGAGTGGCGTGGAATCGGGGCTGAAGATCGTATCGTCCGCCGTGCCGCAGATACGGAGGGAAAACATGTCAGTTTTGTTTCAGTTGGGCTTACGCCATATCTGATATGAAACTGCCTCTTTGGACGGGAAATGAAAAATAACCCCGCAAAATACTTTGAAAAGCTCTGATTAATAAAGTGAAAATTGCCCTTGAGATCGACCTCGGTTGAAAAGGGCTTGTTTGTGCTACAACATACGTAGCAATCTAAATAAAGCGAAGCATTTGAAGATAAACAAATCGTAATTCCTACTGGTGGTATGATATATTCTTAAAGTGCACTTTCCTGAAACACCCATGCCACGGCAAGTGTTTAGATAGCCTGCTAAGTGCAGTTGAAAAGCTTCTTAACTTTGTCTTTTCGGCGCACATAACCTCCATTCATCCTTGTAATCATGACTTCCCACCAGATCTATTTGTCTGAAGCACCAGTTCAGTCAAATGGACTGAGAATCAGTGCTAGGAATTGAACGTTCCTTCAGCAGGAAATGCTTTTGCATCAATGATAGTGGGAGATTGACGCAGGGCTGCTGAAGGGATCTGTGTTTATGTTGCGGCCTGCTCAGCAGCGAGGCCAATAGCGTCGGGCTCCCCGAGCCACACCATGAGTCAGTTTTTCCACTCGATAGATAGCCGCTAAGCAAACAGAGCAGCGCTGCTGGACACAGATATGCAGAGAACACAGGATGTGCTGTGGAACATCTAGGGGGTTTTTCGGTTTCCATTGGTAATGCTTCATTGAATGTCCATTGCCGTCTAATCACGCTGGTCTGAAAGGCTGAATTAAAGCTTGAGCATATTTGTTGGTTAAGCATGAAATCGGAAATCTTCTACAGTCATCTGACAGTTTGCACAGTGCAGTTCCCCAACTTGCGGATCAGTTCTGAGGAGTCGGTTCTGTGTGCTCTTAAAAATCTCCTAAAATGTTTACTAATATATGCAGGGTTAAGTGCCTTTTATGCATCGTTCCATAAATAACTGCTGCAATGATCAATAGAAAATGTACACAAACATCTTTTTAATAAAATTTAATTTACTGTGAAAATTCTGTCATCATAGTTCATCCAAAGAGTTCACCCAAAAATTTAAAATTATGTTATTATTTAATCTTTATGTTATTCCAAACCTGTATGACTCAATGTCTTGTATGGAATGAAGATTGGTTATTTAAAATACGACTCTGTGCTTTTTGTCAATACAATGAAAGTCAGTGGGGTCCAATGTTGCTCTGGACTCCACTGACTTTTATTGTATGGACAGTTAACACTCAAAATTTCAAAACTTCTTTTATGTTCCGGAGACACAAGTCACACAGGACATAAAAGTGAGTAAACGATCACAGAATGTAAATTTTTGGGCGAACTATCCCTTTTAATTGACAGAACGTGTCTGTGCTGAAAAAAATACAATACATGAATGACTTTACAGTTTCGTAATACATCATTAAGATGAAGGTAAACATATTTGACTTGTTGTCAGTAATACATGACTGTTAGTATGCTATGTGTGGACATGTTAGACCACATGACTAAACTTGTAAATACCTCCTGCACCACTTATTTAATTAAAGCTACACTGTGTAATTTTTTAAGTTGATTCTTAGCAAAAAAAAACACTTTGTTCTTTCAAAATTATATGTGCACATTAATGTATAATTATACTTCTACCAACTAATCAAGTATTCTCGTAAGCGTAAAATCTGCCATTTATAATACATACGGGTGAGCTGCTCGAATGGCGGAAGCCATGTTGCGCCTCCACCTTGAAAATACATTTGCCAAAGAGGGACATACCTGGCGACTGTCAGCAGATTTGAAATAATACGGCCACCATAGGAGTTAAAACGCCCTTGGAATGGGAGGGGCTAGAAAGTAATATTCAGTTGGTAGTCATATACAATTTCACCGCTAGATGGGAGTGATTCCTACACAGTGTAGCTTTAAGATTTTTATAATACTTAAATAATATTTAATACATAATAAAGGTGGAATTGATGTGGTGAAGAAATGTTGGAAGGAGTGCGGTAAGTGGCTGTTTGAATGTCCTGGTCTACATGATTTGATGAATATATATCATATTACTGTTTTTACTGTATTTTCGATCAAATAAATGCAGCCTTAGTGAGCATAAGAGATTTCTTTCAAAAATCTAATCGACTCCAAACTAAGAAATGTTTACACCTTCTAAAAAAACAAACATTTTGAACTAAATTTAAATATCCCTGTCATAGTACAAACCAGCACAGATGAATATGTGTTTTTTTCCTGAAATGCCACCAGCTCTTTAGTGAATTCACCCTTATAGTATCCAAAGCAACTTTTAAATGGCTACTTATTAGAAATACTCATTAGTAGAATGTCCCTGCTCTCTTTATCTGTACTGATTAGTCTCAGACGGTTGCTGTTTAGGGGTCCTAAGATTATAGCTCTCCTTAGAAAGTGGTGTAAATCTTCACTAATTGTCATTGTGACAGCTTTAGGGAGAGTGTGTAAACAGAAGTGCTCTGGCTCACGGACTGAGAGCATGTGTGACTGCTCCGGGTGGGATGAGAGCTCCTGGCTTGGGTGAGATAAGAGCAGAGAGAGTCTGACTGAGCCCCACTTCCTGTCTTAAAGCTCTAGCTCATCAGTTGCATTGTCAGTCTGTGAGACAATCGCCAGTCCTCTCTACTCTCCCTTTCCTGCCTTCTTTTTTCATGGCTTTGCTTTCACTAGAATTGCATTGTGATTATTTTTCTGTATATCTTGTATTATTAAGAAATTGTATTTTTGATACTGTTGCTGCTTTGCAACATGAACATGTTCAGACATGAACTCAATTAAAAATATCGGGCCTAAAACAAATCAGTTAAAAAAAAATTGTATGCACATTTAATCATACTGAAGTATTTATTTTTGTAATTGACAGACTGTGCTACTTTGTGTAATCATCATTTTCTCAATTACACTTTGTTCTAGGACACTAGACGTTGAACTGAAACTGATATCCTGAAAGGTGTTCCCTGGAATTGTTAATCAGCATCTGATTTTCTGCTTGTTTGACTTTTGAATAGAGTTATTCCGTGTTCGCACTTTAATCACATTTGTTTGCAATCTCAAAGGGATAATTCACCTAAAAATTTAAATGCATAAGGCACTTTTTAAATACTTCACATTCCTGGCTACAACTTAAGTTTGTTTTTGATATGTGAGTTTTGTGTGTTTTGAGTTTCAGTCTAAGATAGATACACAAGTATGGAGGTCATTTCTACGTGCCCAGCAGTCTTTGAGTACTGCATTAAGATGACATCAGGAACCGTTTTATCCTACTGTTTGATTTAGTGTGTTTGTAGATGTTATCGTCTAAAAGTAACAGGGAGAGATGTTTGTTTTGACATCAGAAAAGAGCAATGCTTTGTTTGCTCTCTCTCGAGCAAGTTTGCCATGAGTTTGTTTTTTGTCCACACAGTTGAGCGGAGGGCGGTAGAGAAATGTCCCGCTGTCAGCAACAGCATGGTTTGGCACAGAGGCACAAGTGATCTCACCTCAACGTCGAGGCCTTTCTGGTAGCAGGAGAGACGCTGGGCTGATGTCAGGCATGCTTCAAAGCATGGCATTGAGCTCTGGTTACAGCTCTCATTTTCATCTGAGGCCTTAGTAATTAGATTACTGTATAATATAATTAATACTGTCATTTAAAGGGATTTATACTCTAAAATGTTCAGTACTTTAATTACAGTCACTGCTGATGTAATTGCATTAAATACAGTACTGGACTATAACTAATACTAATACAGATAGAAAAATTCTATATAAAACAAAAGTGGATTTAACGTCAAAATTGAATGTTAAAATGTATGATTTTATTGTAGCCTTCACCCCACACTTTGGTCAGTTCAAGAATAAGCTATGCAATCGTACATTATATTGTTTATTTTAAAGTGCAGTTTCATGTCTATCCTTGTGTTCAACTGGTCGAGGTTGTCGATATGGGATTTAGAAAGTAATTAATAAGTAATCCAAAACTTTTTAAAGAGAGTAATTAGTACAGTAATCTAAGTAAACTGTTGTAATTAGCCCAACACTGATCGCACAGGACCAGGGCCTGTATCAGTAAAAGATGCATTACAGCTTTATAAGATGTGACCGTGATAGCCATTTTAGAAATGTCATCGAAACTATATCTCTGAGAATAAGGCAGTTTAAGAACCACAATATCCCAGTCCTCATTTTGTTGTCAGTTGAATTATCATCCACAGGGATGCATTGTTTTGATTCAGTTTCACTGCGGCGAATATTCACTGAGAAGGCCTTTACTTAGCCAGAGATATTAAGAGCTGACAGAACTAGTTACACGTCCGCATCTGTTTATTCCATTCCCAGCCCATAATGATCCTATGCATGGGTGAATCACGACCAGTAAAATTGCTGATCTGCAAACCCATTATAATGTAAATGAGATACAATGGCATGTTGTTAAAAGCACATTTACAAATCAATATAGTGCTTATTGAGCCATTTGATTGATTAGGTCTGAAAGTATTTGAGATGTGATTGCTGAACTCAGATTTCTCGGCTTTCCCTTATGGGAAGGATAATGTAAAGTAAGGCAGGGAAAGGGCAGAGGGTTGCAGGAAAGAGTCTTCTCTAGAGACATTTAGATAAGAGGTATCGGACAAAGCTCTGGGTTCCAGTTTCCTAAGAACGTTTCCTCTTTGTGTGCTTAGATGTGTATTGGTAAGGGCAGTATCAGTTCTACCTGTAATTATCTCACTTTTATTGGAGTGTAGCCTGTCATAAAATATGCATTACATTAACTATTTGAGGTGGAAGGGTTTAAAGATCAAAGACGTTTCATAGATTTAGTAGAGCTGTACTAGCTTGTGTTGTTCTATAACTAAAATGCAGCCTTCTCTCTTGGAATCTAGTTCCATGAAGAACCTTTAATATCAATGGAACCTTTCCACTGCACAAACAATTCTTCATAGTTGAAAAGGGTTCTTTGGATTATTAAAATGTTCTTTGCAATAAGACAAAACAAAGTTCCCCAGGTTCTTTGGGGAACTGTTTTTTCAACCTTATTTTTTAAGACCAAATATCAAGATTAATTCCAGTCCACAAGATTAACAAAAGAAATTACAATTTTGTTACAAAACCAACTAAGTTGGTGAAAATATACAGATGTTTTTCTCTTTATAACCCCTAAAAAGAGTCCTACAAATGGTCTCTGTTAACAGGCAGTATTTGAGAGGTACTTCGCTCCACCTGTCTCATGATTCATTTGTTCTCGGAAACGGTACAGTGCCCCAGGTGCTCTCAAGAAACCCCTCAGCACATTGAAAGCATTTGAACCACTTTGTTTCCTCTTAGCCGCTTCTTTTTTGATGAAGAACAATGAGCGTCTTTGTTTGGCAAAGCTACATTGCAGATTAAAGTCTAACACAATGATTAGCACTGTTATCAGGAGGACCCGTGAAGAAAACCTCCCCAGAAGCCGCTGGAAATGACTCTCTCAGCATTGCACTGGTGCTGTGTTACAGTAGAATAACACTGTAAATCATTCAAGAGAGATACACCCAATAAAACCGAGGGTCGGATATTCTGTGTGTTGGCAGATTATGTGAAAGTTTACTTGATTGCCATTTAATATCCGAGGGGACCCTTGTTTTGGCACATTCCAGGCAGGGTCAGTCACATTCCTTGTGTGGATTTAAGTCAGTGGGGAGAGTGCAGGGATTTGGGACAGTGCCTGTGTTTGGACTGATAAGGGCGAGTGTTAAGGCGATATGTGTCTCTGTCCATTGCAATGCAGAAACAATCAGCCTCAGATTGGTTTAAATGTTAGCTAATAAACTTAACAACAGTGTAGTCCGTCTTTGGAAATTTGTATCATTATTAAACGGTGCATTAACTTTATGATTGTCAAAATGACTTCATGGTGCATTACATATTCAGACTTCAGAAAGTATTACAACAATTAGTCAGAGATCTAGGGGTAATTCACATGCTCCGACATTGTAGCTTGTGTTTTGGTGACCTGAGTTCGAACCCGGCTATGGTCATTCCCTGATCTCGCCCCTTCCTTCTCCCCACTGTTTCCTGTAACTGATGTCCAATCAAAAAGGCAAAGGCCCCAAAATTAAAACAAATACATAAACTGGTGGTCATGTTGAGACAACTAATTGCTATATCAACATATGAATCCATATCTCTACATACACATTCAAATATATGCATATAAAGTCTGCTTTAGCTTTAGATTTTACAGTGGGACATCAAGCGGTGACACAACACAGGACCAAAATACAAAAGTAAACATAAACATATTAAATGTATTAACCATTGTGAAAAAGATGTGCTCCTAATTGTATTGATTGTGCACTTGTAGTGTAGTTCAAGGCTTAAAGGAGAACTCCGGTCAATTTTAACATTGAGCTCAATTTTTAGTAAATTTGGAGTGCTGTCAATACAGAGAACAACGACAAAAATCGGTGTTGCCTACACTGTTTTATCCTATTTTTAAAATTTGCACCCTATTGACTTGAATGGGGCAAGTTTTAAACCTGCTTTTATCCTCTTAACATATTTGATGTGATTTAGTTCCTGTTTTCGGTAGAAGTCCAAAGTAGTCGATTGTCGAGTTCACGCGCATAGGTTTAGTTGCTATGATCACGCGCGTGAACTCGACAATCGACTACTTTGGACTTCTACCGAAAACAGGAACTAAATACAGGTATGTGCGCTGGCTGATATAACATCATTTTTATTAATATCTTTCACATCTACTGCAGTCAGATTCACTCGTGTTCACTCTTAAGGAATCACTCAACATGGCTGGGCACTTGTAATGACACATCAAATATGTTAAGAGGATAAAAGCAGGTTTAAAACTTGCCCCATTCAAGTCAATAGGGTGCACATTTTAAAAATAGGATAAAACAGTGTAGGCAACACCGATTTTTGTCGTTGTTCTCTGTATTGACAGCACTCCAAATTTACTAAAAATTGAGCTCAATGTTAAAATTGACCGGAGTTCTCCTTTAAATATTTATATAAAAAAACCTGTATTTGCAGATAATATATTAATGATATAAAAGACCACTTTATTACTTAAAGAGAATACACTTTCCAGACTGTTAACACACTTAAATTCACTTTTAACAAGTACACTTTGTAATACTGTAAAATTAAAAGTTTTAATTTAAAGTACATTTTATATTCATTGTTTTATTCATATTTTTTAATGTAATTTCCACTGAAATAAGAAATAGCATTTTGTTTATCTTACAGCTTGCTTGGCCAGAGCCGTTGAGTTTGGCAAAGTCGCAGTTTTACAGTGTCTGTAATTTGACTGCTTCTATCAAATGAGATAAATTTGATTTTTATTTGATACGAGAAGCATTTTTTTTCATGCTTTTAAAGGATAATTCCGGTATTTAACACTTTAAGTCTATTTTGTAGTTTGTTTTGGATGAACAAGAGTGGTGGACAAAGAAATTTTGACAATGGTTCCTGTCTCGACTTTTTGACTATTTTAGAATTTCCCAGGACCGCTTTAGAATGGGAGTCTATGGCCATGCACAAACATGTCCTCAAAACAACCCTTAACATTCGTTTTCAAAACTGTTCAACTCACCGAGTGGTTAGTGGTGTTCGTTGATGTTCCAAAACAAGTAGCGTAGCGAAATACAGTTTTTTGTCGTGTTTTATTTGCCATTTTGTAAAATCCCATTGATTTCCGTTGGAGGACTCATTGCTCGTTGATATTAATGCGCTACCGGAAACAGAAAGGGGGCTGTTTACATTTGGTTGTAGTCTTTTATGGTCTTTTCGCTCGGTTCTCTGTCTCTCAGAAGGCTAGCGTGAGCAATGCAACTGTGTTCCCGGAGTAAGTTAGCGAAATAAACAAACAAAAAAATCATTACATCTAAAATAGATTATGAAAGGTGGATTCTGGAGGACCCACGTACGGCAAAGTGGTTATCGCCATCAAGTGGTCGGGAGCGTGCCAACGCTTCAGACTCAAATATCGAGCGGAAGTTTATACGCGGTTGTGAGGTATCTGAAAAAATAGTTCCACTATAGAAAAATAAACGGATTGAAATCATACATTGCGCCGATATATTTGTTTTTGGAACATCAACGAACACCACTAACCACTCAGTGAGTTGCACAGTTTTGAAAACGAACGTTAAGGGTTGTTTTGAGGACATGTTTGTGCATGGCCATAGACTCCCATTCTAAAGCGGTCATGTGCAATTCTAAAATAGTCAAAAAGTTGAGACAGGAACCATTGTCAAAATTTCTTTGTCCACCACTCTTGTTCATCCAAAACAAACTACAAAATAGACTCAAAGTGTTAAATACCGGAATTATCCTTTAATGATTGACAGTCCTATTCATTATGCTATCCTAATCCACAATTATTTGGTTGCATTTTATTGTTTGCAATTGGTCATTTTTGGATCACAACCAACCATGTATAAAGCACTGTTCAGGAATATGCAATGTGCATGGCTCTTCATAGATGACTGACCCTCAAAGATCTCTATCATGTCTGTGCATTGGTGGTGGGTTTTAATGGTCGGGTGTAATGGGGAGAATGGATTGATTGCAGAGCCGTTCCCAGGGTCCATCTCTCCAGGGAGAGATCTGGATTGTAGAGTGGATCTCTCCACCATCATTACAGCCAATGAGATGCACAATAGGTCAGGGAGATGAGATAACATTGTCCGTTGGGGAGCCGCAGGTGGGAAGCTCAACAGGGCATTATTAGGTGTCCTGGTCTCAGGGTATAGCATTGCTCTATAGCCTCAGGGGCCCTGCCCCACCATCTGCCATGACTCTCTCTCTTTGACTCTCTCTCTTTGACTCTCTCTCTCTCTCTCTCTCTCTCTCTCTCTCTCTCTCTCTCTCTCTCTCTCTCTCTCTCTCTCTCCTCAGACATGCTCTGTGCACATATGCATTCAATGTCCCATTGGTCACTCTGAGTAAAAAGTATGACAAATTTGATATCGCTTTTTGTGTCATCAAGTTGTACACATAGATAAATTAAACGAGAGGTCTGTTCATTTCCTGTATCCAAGCACATCTGGTTCTACAGAGCCTCTCCTTTTCTGAACCTGGTCTATCTCTTTTGATTTTTGTTCATTGAAACAAATACTGTCCGTCAAATAACAAAGGAACAGCAACAACATCAGAACAGTAGATGATAAAGGAAGTTGTAAATAATATCGCCACATAAAGCCTCTCGTTGCAGTTTGACCTGTTTCCGCCATTGTTCTCTTTGTGGCTCTTGTTGGGAAACATATAGTGATTGTGTCTGTTCTTAGGTTGCCTTCGATTAAGTTTCAAAAATAGTGAAAATGAAATCCTAAAAGCACTTCAGACAGCCTGGAACTTGAGAGAGATCGATAGAAAGTAACAACAATTACTGAATAATACTTTTTTCGACTAGCACCATGCTCACATGTCGTTGAGAGAAAAGGAAAAAGTCCCTTTCCCTATTTTAATTGTAAATGTCCTGTAAACACTATAAAACACCATGTCGCTTTCAACGAGCTATTGAATGGTGGAATAATTGTCTGATTGGAAATCAGTTAGTTAAGGGAAAAGGAAGCACTCTTAGTGAAAGACCATTATAGAATAATGCAAACAAAAGAATGTGAGAATGTTTGGAGGAGGAGGCTTTCAGGGCCAAAATTTACATTCAAATGGCTAACAGGGTGAAGACAAGAAAGCACCTGGAAACATCAGAGGAACACCATATCTCTGTCAGTCGTACCTTCCAACTGGTTAAAGAAATCAATTAAAATCCAGGTAGTCGATGGACTCAGGGACCGTGGGTACTAAAAACATAAGGGGACATTTTTATTTTATCATCATGAATAGTGAATGCATATATTACAACGCATGTAAATTAGAAAATGTGATATTCCTATTAAACTTAACACATATATAATAATAATAATGAGAGTACAAAGTAAATGATTTCCAGATATTATTTATTGATTACTTTTGGCCTCTTTTTATTTAATTTAATTTTATTTAAATTTTGGGGTTGGTATGTCTATTTAATCTTATGAAATAAGTATTATGCTCACCTAGGCTGCTTTATTTGAATACCTATTAAACTGTAATTTATTCCTGTGATGTTAAAGCTGAATTTTCAGCATCATCACTCCTAGTCTTCAGTGTCACATGATCCTTCAGAAATCATTGTTATATGATGATGTAGTGCTCAAGAAACATTTCTGATTATTATCACAATTGAAAACAGTTGTGCTGCTTAATATTTGTGTCAAACCTGCAGTGCAAGTTCAAAAGAACAGCGTTTATTTGAAATAGACATCTTTTGTAACAACATAAATATTGTTATTGCTATATTGTTCCGCCCCCACCTTAGCTCAAGCTTATCATTCACTACAGCAGTCTTTTAATTTAATACAGGCCACCTTCATTGAACTTAGACTGGTATTAAATGCTGGTAAAACTAAGGTGATGCAGTTCACAAAGTCTCACACAGTACCCGCATCAACCGCCCTAGCCATTTCCACACTGGATGGGAAGTGTGTTGAAAATGTTTCATCTTATAAATATCTTGGTCTGTGGATTGATGAAAAGCTAACATTCAAAGTTCATATTGATAAATTAGTGAGAAAGCTGAGAGTGAAGCTTGGCTTTTATTTTAGAAATAAATCCTGTTTTACTCTCCAAGCTAGGAGGAAATTGATCAGTGCCACTTTTTTTTTACCAGTCTTGGACTATGGGGATGTTATTTATATGCATGCTACTTCTTCCTCACTGCATACACTTGACACTGTTTACCATGGTGCATTACCGTTCATTACTAATGCCAAATCATGCACTCATCACTGTCGTCTTTATGAGGCGACTGGTTTTAGCTCCTTAGGTCTGCATAGATGGTTGCACTGGCATATTTTTATTAACAAAGCTATTAACGGTAATTTACCCAGCTATCTTAACAGTCTGTTGACCTGGAAACATTCCATTTACAATCTTCGCTCCGTTAACATTCTGGGCCCTATTTTAACGATCTGAAACGCAAGTGTCAAAGCGCAAAGCGCAAGTAACTTTGTGGGCGGATCCCGGCGCTGTTGCTATTTTCCCGGCGGGATAAATGCCTCTTGCGCCTGGCGCAAATCTAAAAGGGGTTGGTCTGAAGTAGCTTCATTATTCATAGGTGTGGTTTGGGCGTAACGTGAAATAAACCAATCAGAGCGTCCTCTCACATTCCCTTTAAGAGCAGGCGCGCTTGTTCCATGGCGGATCGCTATTATAACGGCGGGTTTGCCAGCGCACGCCAGAAGCGATTCACAGCCGAGGAGACCGACGTTCTCGTCAGGGCCGTAAAGACACAGAGAAGTGACATTGGGAATGATGGGAGGAACCCACCCAAATTAGCTTCGGTTAAACAGGCGTATAATTTGGGTAAATGTGTAGCCTAATCTAGATTTTTTTTTAAATCTAGATAGATCTTTTTCACATCTTCACGGACACATCGATTTCCCTCGTGTGTTAATATTTTTCCTTGTAATAATGTATGATTTGCACAAATGAAAACTGCTGTGTCTGTTTATATTAGAGAATCAAAGTGGATGTGCGTTAACACGCTACATTATGGCCAAGTACGCGCCCTTAAAATACCATATGACTAACGCGCAACGCGCCACTGTCTTTAGAATGTTTTTTCCTGGTCAGTGGCGCAATTGCTTTCTAAAACTGGAAAATAGCACCAGGGAAGTTTTGCGCCGGAACACGCCTCCTCTTAGCGCTGAACCGCCCCCCGCGAGCGCAAGTTCATTCCCTAATTTACAGACGTGCGTCTGTGGAGGGAAAAGTCCGCTGTGCGCGGGTGCAAAATAGGAATGATACATGCGTCAGTGTTCAAAGTCAATTGCGCTGGGTGCAAGATAGTGCCCTCTGGCTCTAAATATCCCACGTATAACAACTGAATTTGGTAAGACTGCTTTTAGTTATGCTGCTCCTCCTTGGTGTTGGAATTTGCTCCAAAAAGTTTTGAAGCTTTCTGTTTTTATCTCACTTGAACATTTTAAACAATTACTTAAATGTTCCAAATTTGAACAATGCACATTTTCAATGACCCCTTTATGTTATTTTAAATTGTTTTACATGTACTGTAAATCTGTTTTGTTTGTTGTGTCCGTTTCTGTGACTTGTGTAATTTGTTGCCCCAGGGCTCCTTGTAAAAGAGATTTGAATATCTCAATTGGACATCACCTGGTAAAATAAAGGGTAAATCAAATAAAATAAAAAAACAACATAAATGACTTTACTGTTGCTTTTGATCAATTGAATGTATAGGCTACTTGAAGAAAAGTACTACTGTATATAGTGTATATATATATAAAATTACTAACCTTTTGTAGTGTATATTTGTGCATGTTAATACATAGCTTTCTTTATATTTTGGGAAGGTGGCCCCTCTTCTTCACTAGGCTTAAAAAAGATTGAAACCCCCTTGAAATACTGTAGATGAGCCTTTGTTATGCTTGAGATGAAGGTGGTTTTCATCTCCAGTTTTTGGTGTATGGATCCAATTATCATGGGTGTCACTCAGTATAATTCGTGACTCATCCTGCACAGGCCTTTCCTCTTCAGGTAGAACGGCTGGTCAGACCGTGAATCTGTCAACGGACTGCTTTGTACACATTGTGGCCAGACCTCTAGTCCTGGCCTACCTTTGATCTGAGGCCAAGGCGTCAAATCAGAGATGATTCCTCTAACACACGTGTGGACCATCACTCCAGACATGACACACACATGCAGAACTTCGGGGCTATTGAATTAAGGCTTGCCGTCTGGCCTGCAGGCTTCAGAGCACGAGGGTCATTATCTCTCCATGTGGACAATCACAACATAACTTCCAAAACCACCGTGGGACCTTTATGACATGATGGTCACATGGCGACTTTACTTTAAAAACTGGCAAAACACTGTCTTCTGATGTGTCGTAATGATACCCTTTGAAGATCTCACATAACAGCTGCAAGTGCTCTTA
>JARPMJ010006176.1:0-55084 GCA_033366665.1 Phoxinus dragarum
TAGCGCAAATCACTCTGCAAGTGCTTCGCCTTCTGAGAATATAGTGCCCAGTATGTAGCGGTTAGAAGATGGCTGTGTCTCATGTGACCTTGTATTTGTACACGCTGTGACTATACAAATCACAACATGTAAATAGGAAAATGTTGGCGTTATTTGTCACTTGTTGGGAGCAGTATGCTAGCTGGAGCGTTTACCTCCAGTCTTTGTGCTAAGCTAGGCTAGCGGGGGGTGCGTCAGAGTTACGGCACGCACGGAGATGAGAAGGGTATGTATGGACTTATCTAACTCTGGGGGATACGGACGGTGAATAAGCTAAAGTCACAAAAAGTCGGCGTGTTCCTTTAAAAGTGATCTCAAGAACATCTCTAATTTACCTAATGTTAATTTCAATATTTACAAATACATTGCAATCTTCAAAATAAAGGTTATATTGGCATCCATAGAAACTTCCCAATGCAGAAATAGTTCTTTATAAAAAGGTGTTTTAAAGTAAAAAGTTATATCATTTTAAATGTATTTAATGGACTTTAGCTAACATCCCAGAATGTTCTCAGAAATTTGGCTAAAGTTCTGGCAACTTTTTCACAAAGTTATGAACAAACGTTCTACCAGTAACATTAAGATCATGTTTGTTCCAAGTTATACGGTCTTTAATACGGTTCTCCAGACGTTAGCACAAAGACATTATTTATACATTGTTCACGGAACTTCTGAGACGTTTTAGTTTATCTAACGTTTTTAAAAGTTACGACTAGTTTCAGAACGTTCAAAGAATATTCAGAAGCAATTCAGAATATTCAGTTCCCATAATGTCTGCAAAATGATAAAACGTTCCCTTATATTGTTCATATAACCCAAAAAATACATTTTTCAAACATGACGTTTTGAACGTTAAGAAATAAAGTTTTCATTACTTTAGCAGAACGTTAGCAAAACGTTCTTACAACATACAACTGGGACAATAAATAGTATAAAAAAATACTGCTTTAAATGCATTAAATATAAATAATAATTCTCATATTCATGTTTTAATATCTCCTAAGGTATTTTAAAGAGAAAGCTCTGAGACAATGTGAATGTTTATCAGGCTGTTTCGTATCGTTCCTCTGAATGGCCGTCTAATCTCGTCTCCTTCACACGTTGTTTCTGAAAGGTCATTAACAGCTCAACATTCGTCATTTAAGTCCTGCATAAAAGCCTTTCAATTTAACCCTTTCACGCAATATCCTCACTTTCTTTCTTCGCTGGATGTTGCTCTAAGCCCCCACCAAGACATGCTCACACTTGCCTGCCCTGATTAAAAGACAACTGGGAATCTGCTGACCAGAACAGCAACTGCTTTCAGCAACTGGCAGCACACACTCCCACACACACGACTCGAAAAATGTGTGTGGATGCATGAAAACACAAACTGCCCTGACGTAATTGCGGGTGCATGGCATGTGTTTGTGTGTGGACGTTTTCTTTGTCCTCTCTGGTTTCCTGCTGTGGTATTTATAGATGCCAAAGCTCGGGGCAGAGATTCAACTATAGAGCCTGGCATTCAGAGCGCTGGAGTCCAGCAACTGATCCGGGATCTGTTGCTGACTGCAGATGTGCTTAGGATTGCCATCATGACCTACTTGAAGCAGGTCGGGGTTAACAAGACTGACCGGATGTATGAGAGTGAGAGTGAGAGAGAAAGAGAGAATAACAAAGAGAAAGAGGAGGATGAGATTGGCATGTTGGTCCTGCCGCCTGCATGCCGGCCACATTCCAGGTCAACACCCCTCCCTGTGCTGGAGTGGGACGGATGGAGAGGACCAAAAATATGCACATTTATACATAGAAATTATACATCATATAGACTACTGTTCAAATGTTTGGGGATGGTAAGATTTTGTAATGTTGTTTGAAAGAAGTCTTATGCTCACCAAGACTGCATTCATTTGATCAAAAATATAGTAAAAATAGTAATATTGTAAAATATATTAATATTTAAGTTAACAATTTTCTATTTAAAGCTACACTGTGTCAATTTTTAAGTTGATTCTTAACAAAAAACACTTTGTTCTTTCAAAATTATATGCTTATTGATTACTTCTATCAACTAATCAAGCGTAGAATCTGCCAGTTATAATACATACGGGTGAGCTGCTCGAATGGCGGCAGCCATGTTGCGCCTCCATCTTGGAAATACATTAGCCAAAGAGCTTTCTTAGCAAATTCAAGCTTTGCCTTTTGCGTTTTTTACACTCAGTGTCACCGTGACGAATGCGAGGGGGAGATTACTCGCGACTGCCGGCAGATTTGAAATAATACGGCCAACGTAGGAGTTAAAACGCCCTCGGGATGGGAGGGGCTAGAAAGTAATATTCAGTTGGTAGTCATATACAATTTCACTGCTATGGGAGTAATTCCTACACAGTGTAGCTTTAAATACTGTATTTTAAATGTAATTATTCCTGTGATCAAAGCTGAATATTCAGCATCATTACTCCAGTCTTCAGTGTCACATCATCCTTCAGAAATCATTCTAATATGATCTGATGCTCAAGAAACATTTATCATCAATGTTGGAAACAGTTGTTCTGCTTTATATTTCTGTGGAAACTATGATGCATTTTTTTCAGGATCTTTTGATGAAGATAAAGTACAAAAGAACAGCATTCATTGGAAACACACTAAATGTTTTTGTGACATTATAAATGTATTTTGATCAGTTTAATTAGTCCTCGCAGTATAAAATTGTTCATTTCTTTTCAACAACTTTGAACCATAGTGTATATATACGTATATATTCTTATATGGTATATAAACTTAAACGTTAAATTTGTGGAACCTCACAAAATATGAATCTAGATAATGTGAATATATTAATACATATATGATCTATCTATCACTGTGCTAATTCATAAGTAGGTGTAAGTTGTGTTTATGAATGTTAACTCTTCTGTTAACTCTTGATATTTGACCCATTTTCTTCTTATACGTGACATGTTTTTTCATCTGTGATGAAACTGGGCTGAACTGATCTGAAGTGGGCCAGCGTACGCACTTCTATGACTTAAACCGACACACATTGCAGTCCTGACGTAACCTAGTCCTACGGGACATCCACACTTTGTTATCATTGTTTTATACTATGGGTTGGTTTCCTTTAACACAATATAATCATCTCGACTGAACCTCACAGTTAATGATGCTTCTAGTGCACATTTCTAGAACTATTTTATATAATTAATCAGCTCTCTGATCTTAAAGTTGCCGTAAGGCTAAATTAACATTGGTATTCTCTAAAAAAATCATATTATGCTTATCCATATTATGCGCATATATCCTTATGCGTGCATATTTCTGGCAAAACCATGATCTGGCAGCAGAGGTCGACATGCAGAAACAAAGTCTTTGAGGAGACACGCACATCCCAATATTCTCCTCTCATCAAACACTGGATAGTTTGATATTTATTATTGTTTGGTTTTGTTGCACTCCCAGAGATCCGGTTCTGAATTTGATGTGATTAAACAAGCAAAAATATCTAATAATTGGATGAAAATGTTTTCATCAATTGGATGTAATTTTTTTTTTACTTTATCCATTTCACAACTCTGCATGAAACCAAAGAGACCCTCTCTCATCATAGACTCCTCCAAATCCCCGTAAACACACGCACAAACAGACAAAGATGGCATTGTTGCTCGTGGAGTGGGATCCATGGGGACGCAGGGTTTGTGAGAGGACCCTTGTACTGAAATAATGAGGGAAACAGGGACAATGGCTGTTCAGAGAGCGAGAGACGCCACAGAAAAACATTATTTTGGCACTGTACGAGGATGCTCAGAGAGAGAATTCTTGTTCATTTAATGTGAGCTTCAGAATGTTTATTTATTGCTATCTTACACTTACTATTCTTTCTTTAAAATAATATTCTATTATTTTACTTTTTTGTGTGTGTTTTTGCAATACAAATCCCCCTAAAGCTGCAAGGGAGAGTTATTTTAACTCATGTTTAATATTCCATTCATAATTATTCATTTTTGTTCATTTTCCCCCCCAGATTGTTTCTGATTTTGATCAAAATCGAATGGCTTAAATGTCATTAAACGATTGTTGGTCTTCAGATTCACTTATTTTTAACACAGCAATTTGTGCCCTGCATATATATATTTTTTTTATTAGGCCTACTATATGCCAATACTATCTGTTTAATTTACACTGGTTATTTTATGCGTTTTTATGTTATACCATTTAGAAATACAGTTTGTATGTCATTAAAGCACAGTAAATTGAAATATAAATGTAATAAAATGATTTGGAAAATAACTAAAAAAGAAATAGGCTACACAAAAAAAAATAAAGAAAAATCAATCAGGGGTTTAATTTGAGTGATGCATCAACATTCCTTCTGCTTCAAGAACACAATGATCCCAAATCTCTCTCTCTCTCTCTCTCTCTCTCTCTCTCTCTCTCTCTCTCTCACACACACACACACAAGCACACACACAAGCACACAAACTTCACTCGTTATAATAATGTTCAATGCATCCATAGCTTGATGAACCTGACGAAATCTTAATTTAGCTAAATATATTTAATAACGGCTGAGCTTTGATGAAGTGACTAATGAACTGACCTCTTGAACATTGTCTCCATGTCTTTGATCTGTTTGCGGGAGAACTCTTTAAACTCGGTGTAGGGGTTGAAGATCTTCATCTGCTTGGGTTTCGTCGTGCCGTCATGGATGTCCAGCCTGCGGTTGAGTTTCTCCGTCAGTTCAGAGGTGGCGTCGCCGTTCACGGCAGCGGGAGCGGGTCTCATCTTCTCCTCGTCCGCTCCTGTGTGCACCGGTGTCTCGGGTTTGGTGTCCAGCTGCAGCTTCTGTGCGACCTCCTCGGATGACATTGCGGACTGTGAATGTGATGCTCACGATCAGCTGTTTCTGAGCACTATAGTCTCGAGGTGGGAGAGAGGCGGGGCTGCGGAGAGTCTCTTTTAAACGTGAGCTTTCAAAGCCAATGGGATTCTTCAGACTAGTGTAGAAAGTGACGCTTCTGGCGTCAGATAATAGAGCTCTGAAAGCATTCGCTGTTGCATTTTTACATGATGGATTTGTATTGAGGTTCTAATATAGAATTTAAGATTAAGAAAAATTACTGCGTTGGCCGGGAATCGAACCCGGGTCAACTGCTTGGAAGGCAGCTATGCTCACCACTATACCACCAACGCGTGCGGGAAAACATGCTTGTTGGTTGGAACCACTCCTCCACATACAGTCCTGGGTTTTTAATTCTACAGACATGCGACTGAATCATTCACTCTGACTCATATTTATTTTGGATAAACATTTCTGTGTCAAAATTAAGTGAATCTGAAGTCCACCAATGACGAGGATCTCATGCATCGCACATCAGCATCGATCTTGCATTTCTGAAGCTTTATAAGCCTAATTGTGACCCCTAGTGGTCACAGTTTTCATTACCAACAGCTATGAGCTGAAGTTGGTCATTTACAGTCATCTAATAACCATTCAAAATAGCAGAGTAAAAAAACACAAATTAACAATCTTACCTTAATACCTTGTCATTTATTCACCCTCATGTCCGTCTAAACCAATATTATTTCACTCCCAAATGTGTGATTTCCATGCAGGATATTTCCCACAGTATTTGTACAGTAGCCTACTTTTTATTTTAAAATACTAAAAATCACATTGGTTTAAATTTATTAACTATAATTTATGTTGGAAATGCCAGCTGGAAACAAGTAGCCTACCTTTTCTACACTGTATTTGGGAATGTAGTCTGGTCAAACCATTTTGAATTCAAGTTTTGGATGTTGTTCGGGCAACAATTTGGAACAGCTTCTGAACACAGTGGAAATTGAATTGATATTCCTAAAAAAGTGGTTTGGTTCAGTCAGTGATAGACTTTCACTGAATAAGTAAAACAAAGTTCATAATATATTTAGTAATCGGCAAAGTAATAACAAAGCTAAAATTAGGATTAATAATGAGGAAATAGAAATAAAAGACATTTTTTGGTGTTAAGAGATAATACATTTTCTGGAAACCATAAATAATGTAAAAACAAAAATGTCTAAATCCAATAGGCTACATTATAGAAACAAATAGACAACAATGAAATGAAAAAAAATGAATGAAAACTCATGAAATTGTTCACTTATAGTTCCATACATTACTTACTGTGTGGGGTAATTTACTTCAAAATTGTATTCGGAAGCAGTTCGAGAAAGTAAGTGTATGTCTCTATAGCCTATATGTTCAAAAAATAAGGGCAATAACTAATAAAAAAAAATAGATGTATAGCATATCAAATCTGTGGAATAATGGTGACATGTTTTAAACATGTTTAGTTCACTTTGTAAATTCAAGAACATTTTTAAAATAAGGTGATCGATAAGTTATATAACTCAGAATAAATTGTGAAATAATATAGCCTATATTTATATGAACTCCACTGATATAAAATACCAGATTTAGTCTATGATTTAGTCTATGTGATCTTCACTAAGTGAAGTTCATTTAGGCTATATACGTTACTAGAAGTAAAAAAAAAAAAAAACTAAATTTCTCCTTTAAGAGAAAACGAAAGTAAAAGTGCCACAGCACAGACTGCAAACGCGTTTTCCTTTGACGCACCTTCAAAATTAACATTTATTTTTGTAATCTGTCGAGTATTGTTTGTCTGCTCTGGTCCTTTACGTGTCTAAGTATCGGTTTACCAATGATTGGTTTTGATTGGATTATTTTTCGATTTAGTTTTTTCAACATTTTTCGCCGCACCAGCTCTGTGTTAGGCTAGGCTAAGTAGCCAACAACAATGATTTCCATTGCTGAATTACTCACAGAATTCAGAATAGGAGCAAAATAAATTAAGCTGGTAAGTGTGCTTCACTTCACTTTGTTTATTTTTACCTGAGGCAAACGAATTATACTAGTTATGAGATGAAGTAAAGCGTGATAATTGTTAGGCCTTAGTCATTAGAAACTTGACATGCTTTGACACTTTCTCCAATCCATTCTTTTGGGAGTTTTCAGAGAGCAATATGTTTATAGGTTACAATATTTGTGTGGATAAAATTTGATTTGTAATATTTTCGTTAAATTGTGCCTAGTCAAAGTGAAGTAGTTGACAGCCTATACACAGGTTTCTTGTATACAAACAATACCGGATGCGCGCGCATCCAAGAGGCAAGACCGCTATATGTTATGCCGAGTTCTGTAAAAGAACATTGTAATTAACGTAGATTTCGCATTGTTTGTAAATTCTTGTTGACTCAATAATAAACTGCAATTTCAGAGTTGAATCTGTTTGCTTGTGTTTCATTTGCATATTAATATAACATTATGTAAAAAGTTAGTTAGTTGACTAGTATGAAATTGTCCAACTAAGTTTGCGAATCATAAAAACATGACATACCCTATGCATTTAGGTTAGTTTACAGCACAACAGCTCCGCGTCATCTCTGCTTCTGCTAGATATAGCCGTAAAGACTGTTGCTTTCTGCCTCTTAGATGCGCGCGCATCTACGTGATGACGTTGCACAGAAACCCATGTATAGCCCACCGTGTTTTCGTGAAGCCATTACAAACGCAGTTAAGTTTTGCATTTGACTTTCAGTAGGCTGTACTTTGTAGTAACAAACTACTTTTGCACTAGATAACTAAATAAATATAGGCTATAAGATTTGACAGTTTAAAACATTTATTATGTTTCTCTAAAATGTAATAGTCCAGATAGCCTAGTTGTCTGGTAAACTATAAATACCTTCTTTTTTTTTCAATTCATGATGTATTGCAATTCACTTTTAGTTTTATGTGTTTATGTATAACAGATGTGTTTACAGTACTTTAACTGGATTTTCAAAACCTTTGTATTTATTTTACAAATAAAATAGCCTCTCTTATCATGTTTGTAGGCTCTCTCATGTAATAAAATAACTGCTTGTTACCGTTGTGTGCTGTGTACAAACATCCATTATTACATAAGAATAATCTAACTTTTTTCGGTATCAAAGGGTGAAACCAGATGAAGCCCCCCAGCACTGCAATACCGGTCTCTAACAAGCAATCAGATGATGGATCGCTCGATTGTGTTCAAAATGGAACCTCTAACATTAGATATATGGAAGAGAAGTATGACAATTTAGATGGATATGTCGTGTGCTATGTGTTTAATAAATAAAAATAGTACATTTTTCAAGTCTCATCTAGCATAGTTTGGTCTTGTAGATTGTTAAACCAGTTTTCTCTCAAGTTTGAGATCAAATGACACAACAACTCTATAGAACCTTTTATACTCTGGCCTTGCCTAAGCATTATTGTCAAGAGTCGTTTTAAAGCTACACTATGTAAGTTTTGGTCGTCTAGCAGTTGAACATTGTTTTGGTAATTATGTGAGTTGGGCTTCAGCGCTGCAATTCTATGTGGATGAATCTGAAGGTTTAAAGCGTGCCTGTATAGCAATGGTTACAGGTGATCATCTTATCAGAGTGAATGTTACTAACAACTATTACATCCTCCCCTCACTCTTCAAAGAAAAATTAAAAGGATGAATATGCTCACACCTTCCACCTACAGTAGCCAGCAACCATTTTTTTAATTCACATAGATTTTTTTTATGTCCCGACTTCTCTAATATATAAATCATTATTATAGGCTTACCATAGTGACTCAAGGTAAAGCAAAACGCTGTTTGGAGTTAAGGAGATTTCTAACAAAACAAAATGTACATGGTGTAGCTTTAAATGTTAGAAAATGCTAGCTTATGAATAGATGTTTTTTGGTATGTGTAGAGGATTTGTAGAACCTTCAATTACAACAATATTTATATTTGCAATTTGCTTTTATCAGACTTAACATATTATTAATTCAACTTTTACAAGGCTGAATTAACTTTTGTCTCCATGTACCAAAGGGTAAGACCAGATGAAGCAGCATCTCCTGCACTCTCACACCTTTCAATGAAAAGTGATCAGTCAATGGATCGGCCAATTGTGTTCAGAAATGCAGCACAAAGTTACATGGAAGAGAAGTATGAGAATTTACATTGTCAGGAGGTTGAAGATATTGTGCTTAATGTATAATAAAGCAAACTATTTATTAGCTACAAAACTGTTAGTTTGGCATTGCATATTTCTTGTGCAATGTTAAACTGGGTTTATTTCACCTTCTTTCTAGGCAGTTAGAATCTTTAATAATTAATAATAATCTTTCATTATTCTCATTATTATTACAGCTGAAACAAACTTTGTTGTATTAGTATTCTGTTATCACTGTAAAGGTGCTTTGAAACAATCTGTATTTTAAAAAGCGCTATATAAATGAAGGTGACTTGACTTCTCCATGTACCAAAGGGCGAGACCAGATGAAGCAGCATCTCCAGCACTCTCACACCTTTCAATGAAAAGTGATCAGTCAATGGATCGGCCAATTGTGTTCAGAAATGCAGCGCAAAGTTACATGGGAGAGAAGTATGAGAAATTACATTGTCAGGAGGTTGAAGATATTGTGCTTATTGTATAATAAAGAAGCTACAAAATTATTATTTGCTACAAAACTGCATGTTTGGCTTTGCTTATCTCTTGTGCAATGTTAAACTGTTTTTTTTTTCTTCTGCTTTCTAGGCTGTTAGAATCTGTAATTATTATTAATAATCTCTCATTGTTTTCCATGTACCAAAGAGCGAGACCAGATGGAGCACCATCTCCTGCACTCTCACACATTTCAATGAAAAGTGATCAGTCAATGGATCGGCCAATTGTCTTCAGAAGTGCAGCACAAAGTTACATGGGAGAGAAGTATGATAATTTACATTGTCAGGAGGTTGAAGATATTGTACTTAATGTATAATAAAGAAAACTATGCTTGTTTGGCATTGTGTATCTCTTGTGCAATGTTAAACTGGTTTTATTTCACCTTCTGCTTTCTAGGCAGTTATAATCTTGAATAATTAATAATAATCTCTCATTCTCATTATTATTACAGCCGAAACAAACTTAGTTGCATTATTTTCCTCTTAACACTGTAAAGGTGACAATCTGTATTGTAAAAAGTGTTATATAAATGAAGGTGACTTGACTTCTCCATGTACCAAAGGGCGAGACCAGATGAAGCAGCATCTCCAGCACCCTCACACCTTTCAATGAAAAGTGATCAGTCAATGGATCGGCCAATTGTATTCAACAATGAAACCCCTAGTTACATTGGGAATGAAAAGTATGATAATTTACTCTGTTTTAAACTGTGTACTTGTTGCATTATAAAGAGAAAAAAAATGTATTAGACATACAACTATCTTTTTCTATACTGTATGTTGTATGTCTCTTTTACATTGTTAAACTTGAATTTTCTGTCTCATCCTGACAGTCTAAGACCAGATGAGGCAGCATCTCCTGTAACTTCATACTTCTCTTTAAAAAGCAACCAATCAATGGATCGACCGATTGTATTCAAAGACAGAATTCAGCATTATCACACTGAACGGTATGAGAATTTGCATTCTTTGATCAGATATGTATGTGTTTGTAGTGTGGCTGCAATATAAAAATTCAGTAGTCGCTACCAATACCAGTAAAATTAAATTAAATTTAATGAAAAAGACTACATCGACCAAATGTAAACAGCCCCCTTTCCGTTTCCGGTAGCGCATTTATATTAACGAGCACTCAGTCCGAATTCAATGGGATTTTACAAAATGACGAATAAAACACGACAGAAACTGTATTTTGCAACACTTTTTGTTTCTGGAACATCAACTAACATCACTAATCACTCGGTGAGTTGCACAGTTTTGAAAACTAATGTTAAAGGTTGTTTTAATGACATTTTCGGACATGCCCATTGACTCCAATGTTAAATGGGTCCATGGCCAATTCTATTATAGTCAAAAACTCGAGAGAGAAACCATTGTCAAAAAAATGTTGTCCACCACTCTTGTTCATCCAAAACAAAGTACAATATAGACTCAAGGTGTTAAATACCGGAATTATCCTTTAAGACGTCCTCCCCATTATAAACGAATGATTTATTTAATCAAGCTCTAAATACAGCTCGTTCTGGATCCATGGTAAGAAGTGACGTCACGGTACGAAGTGACGTACCAGCGTTTGCATATGACCGCCTCCAGCGCAAGACAACTACGCTCATTTCGTATCATTGTCGCGCCCGCGCGCCTCACAAGTGTTCAGTAGACGGACAGCGAGTGGGTCTGTGTCCAGGGAAATTACGATGCCACGCAGATGTGCTGTTCCTGGCTGTGGACAAACAACATCTTTGAATACGCTGCCGAAAGATCCAGACGTCAGGGAAAAATGGATGCACTTAATTTTTTTGCGGACGTCCCAGTCACGGCAGTGGATGACTGTTTTGAGAACAAATCCCAAAATGATGCTTTGCCAGAAAACTGTTGCTCAAAGATAAGTCCGTGCCGACTATTCTGGGCTCAACAACGACGACGCAAACTTTAAGTAATGTATTTAAAACTTTAAACTACTTTTTAAATACGCTGAATCCGCAAATGTTCTGGCTGGGGGCGTTAATAATTGATGCATAGGCACTGACGTTAGCCAATCATAACAGTGGGCGTTAACACTGAACTCTTAAAGGGGAAACACCCCCAAAACAGACTGTTTGAATCAGAGGATGAGAACAGGGTGGGAAAAGGTCATAAACCACTACATTTTAAAAGTTTTTTGTAAAAAAACCTATAGTAATACTATAACTGCACCTAAGGGAACATAATAATACAATAAAAAAAACCATGTCATGACCCCTTTAATGCTACAGGAGACTCATGGCCTGATGCCAGGAAACGTGCTGTTCTACTACACCGCTTGGGTACTGAAGGCCAGCGGCTGTTCTACACGTTGCCTAATCCTGGGACTACATTTGAACAGGCAATGACCGCCTTGGAGGATCATTTTATTCCGAAGGTGAATGTTGTGGTCGCTCAACATCGCTTTCGCCAGCGTTCTCAGCGGGCTGACGAGACCATTTCACAGTTCCTGTCTGCTTTGCAGGAATTATCTTCATCATGTGCTTATGCTGATATGGAGAGTGAAATGCTGCGTGATCAGCTGGTCGAACGATCGTATGCCCAAGCAGTGCGAGACAGACTCCTGCTGGAACCATCACACCGCTAGTGTTATTGTGTGTGAGGTGGAACAAGCGCTCTCGAATTCGGACATGCTCACTGCACAAAGTTCAGTTTATGCCGTGGCCTCTAAACCCTTTCATCGGAAGAATTTGGCTCTACACATTCTGACGGAGCAAATTCTGTGACTGATAATACACGGAGGGCGAATCATGCATGTTACCGTTGTGGAGCTACAAATCATCTGGCTAACGCTGCCGATTGCCCAGCCGCCCTAGCCAAATCCTGTACTTGTGGTAAGACCGGACATTTTTCTAAAGTATGCCGTTCTCCTAAGGATGTTAGGGAAGTGGGCCCTGATGTGGTTGTGCTTTTGACCGATACTGTGAATACTTCTGCAGACAAACTATTATGCAATGTTCGTGTTACAACGCCAAATGGTGTTTCGGTTGAGATTGAATTAGTCGTGGACATGGGCTCTTCAGTGTCAATCCTGCCTGTGGCTGTGTACAAACGACACTTTTCAGATTGTTCACTTACCGCTCCTAAAGTGAATCTGGTCACGTACTTGAAAGAAGATATTCCAGTCTTAGGATGTTTACATGTGGACGTCTCACTGAATGAAAAGGTAACCACTGCTTGTTTTTTTAGTTGTGAAAGGTGGCTCTGCTTTGATGGGCATGGACTTAATTCGAGCCTTGAACTGGTCTTTTCACTTTGGTACTGTTACTGCACCTGACGAACTACATGCAGTCGTTGGTGAAACTATTCCTAGATACTTCTGTGGGCTGCGTGAAATCCTTTGTTCATAAGCCTACAGTCAAACCTGATGCTACTCCAGTCCGACAGAAGCTTCGTCGACTTCCATTCTCTGTCTGACAAGCTGTTTCTGCAGAACTGGACTCATTATTGCAAAGTGGCATAATTGAGAAAATCGATTCTACTCCATGGATTTCGCCTATTGTTGTCACCACGAAGAAAGGAGGTAAAATGCGTCTCTGTGTGAGCCAAATAAGGCCCTGATTGTTGACAGCCATCCTCTGCCGCATATGGATGAACTTTTGCAATCCAAACACAAGTAACAATGACTAGACAGAAACAGATTTTAGACGTGGTGTGATAAAAAGACAAGGACTCCGTAACAAACACTAAAACAGACAGGGTATAAATACACACAGAACTAACAAGGTGACGGGAAACAGCTGAGGGCAATAATCAGATAAGTGACAGAACAGAATGCTGGGAAATGTAGTCTAATGTGAATGACACCGTGAGAACGAGGACCTCTAGTGATAACCCAGGGAAACACAACCAGACACTGTGACAGAACCTCCCCTCTACGGAGCGGTTACCAGACGCTCCATGACAGAAAACAAGGCTCAGGAACTGGAACGTGAAGCTCAGGCTCGGCAGACTGGAACGTGAAGCTCAGGCTCGCCAGACTGGGACGTGAAGCTCAGGCTCGGCAGACTGGGACGTGAAGCTCAGGCTCGGCAGGCGGTGACGTGAGGCTCAGGCTCGGCAGACGGTGACGTGAAGCTCCGGCTCGGCAGACGGTGACGTGAAGCTCAGGCTCGGCAGACGTGACGTGAAGCTCAGGCTCGGCAGACGTGACGTCAAGCTCAGGCTCGGCAGACGTGACGTCAAGCTCAGGCTCGGCAGACGTGACGTCAAGCTCAGGCTCGGCAGACGTGACGTGAAGCTCAGGCTCGGCAGACGTGACGTGAACAGTCTCTGGATTGGCAGATGTGCAGTGTCTCCTCCATGCATGCAATACTGCCACTGCATAAAAAAGGGAGACCGTCCTCCTTGCCGTGGCAGGACTGATGGTAGGCAGTTCCGAGGCGATCTCCGAGATGACAGCGGGCTGCACGGGAATGACCTCCGGGATGACAGCGGGCTGCACGGAGACTATCTCAGGGACCACCGGGACTGGGACCACTGGATTTGGGACCACCAGAAAAGGGACCACCGGAACAGGGATGGAGGAAGTCTTCCTTCTCCTCCTCCGCTTCGGAGCCACCGGAACTGGGACCATTGGAACAGGGGCCACCGGAACCAGCGGTGAAGGCTTCATGCTGGACGAGACCAGTGGCGAGGGTTTTGTGCTGGACAGGACCCGTGGTGATGGCCTTGTGCTGGGCGGAACCAGCGGCAAGGGCTCTGTGATGGACGAGACCAGCGGCGAAGGCTTCATGCTGGACGAGACCAGCGGTGATGACCTTGTGCTGGGCGGAACCAGCGGCGAGGATCTTGTGCTAGGCGGAACCAGCAGCGAGGATCTTGCGCTGGACGGGACTAGTGGTGAGGGCTTTGTGCTAGATGAGACCCGCGGTGATGGATTTGTGCGGGGCGGAATCAGTGGCGAGGGTCTTGTGCTGGACCAGACCAGCGGCTCTGGATCAGGAACATGGCAAGGCGGAGGACGATGTCGTGGAATTTGTCGACCACCTCCTCCCCTGCAACCTCCCCGAGTTCCGGAGAACTTGGCCAGACGAGTCCCCTCGAATGACTCACCATCTCTGACGGACTTGGTCACTGGAGATTTTGCCACCGCAGCTTCCTCAGTTTGACGGGCCCATAAAGCAAAACACTGAAAGATGTTAAACCGGGGCGCTTCCTCCCCGGTCTGCGAACCTCTTCTCTGTGGTCCCCTTCCTCCCCCATTCATAGGAGAAGGGTTACGGAATCCTGAACTGCTGGATCTATACATTTGTGACGGAGTCCTTCTGTCACGATCCATACTCAGGAAACACAAAAGATCCAATAATTAGGGATGGCTGACGCGAAACAGTCGTTCCGAAGCTTTGCGAGATCCCGAAGCGCAGATGTTTCGAAACACTGATCCGAAGCGTGATTCAAAACACCCATGTCACGTGACTATGGCCAAACGAAGCCTCAAAGTCTTTCACAAGTGTTTCATCAGGTGTGATCCGCCGAATCAGCGTTTGATTGACAGGTCGGGAACAGACCACACAATCGCACATCTGTATAAAAGTGAAGTCAACGCATATTGTTTTTTGTGAGAGGAGTTTGATTTTAAGATAGCGGATTTTGATATAGTGACATTAGTGCGATTTGATTAGTTATAGGCTATTTAGGCTTACATTTAAATTTACACAACACATTGACTGATAGACAGACAGAGTATACATAATATACCATCAAACCCAGATGATACACAATGCTACAGCTGATGCCACAGTGGAAGTGAAAAAATACATCAACGATGCGTATTTGCCCAGAACTCATGATCCACTAACTTACTGGAAAGAGAGAGCAGTATTTCCTCATTTGTAGGCTATGTCCTAGCTAAAAAATATATTTGTAGGCCTATGCCAGCAACAAGTGTCACTTGTGAGAGGATTTTTTCAAAGGCTGGAGAAATTATCTGTAAAAAAAGAAGTAAGCTAAGTCCTTCCACAGCAGAGAAATTCATATTTTTCAATAAAAATCTCTAAAAAAGTGAGACATTGTGGCTTGATTTCTTTTATTAATATTCATTTTGCAGGGCCAAAATAACATTATGCACAGTAAGGAGCCTACAGGTTACAAGCTTCACATATTAGATAAATACAATAATAAAAAAACAACGCATTTTTATAATGGCTCGTCAAGGTTGTTTCAGATCAACACATGCAAGTGACCACTAGGTGTCACCGTGGAGACGGGTGTCAGATTGATTCGAAGCCCCGAAACAATATGGCACATTTGGTTCAACTGTTTCATTGCTTCACGAAGCGTCGATCTGCCCATCACTATCAATAATGCAGTAAGTTTTAATGGGGAAATCCGTACTCACAAAACAGTCCAGGCAGAGGTCAATATCCATATAAGCAAGCCAAACACAAGTAACAATGACTAGACAGAAACAGACTTCAGACATGGGTGTGATAAAAAAAGACAAGGACTCCATAACAAACACTAAAACAGACAGGGTATAAATACACACAGAACTAACAAGGTGACGGGAAACAGCTGAGGGCAATAATCAGATAAGTGACAGAACAGAATGCTGGGAAATGTAGTCTAATGTGATTTTGTACTTAATGCACTTTAGTTATCTGGAAATAGTGCTGATGTTCAACTAAAGATATAATTAAGTATATTTGATTGTGCTCAAATGGAAATATTGCAAATAGGCTATACTTTAGGTACACTTTAAATATATTTTATAGATGTAACAGAGAACAACCTAACGCTTTTTGACTTTCTTAGTTTGTGTAAATCTACTTCAGAGTATTTATTTTTTTCTCCACATTAATTTCACACGTCTAGTACAATTACGTGGTTTTGTTTTATTAATACAGTGTACTTTTTTCTTGATGTACCCTGAAAGAAAATAAGTGAAATGTGACAACATGCCTCATTGGTGGGGTACATTGTAACATGTGAGGGGCACATTGAAACATGACCATATTACAGCTTAAAATGCTATCTGATCTAATAAAAAAATATATATATACAAGACAAACTAAAATATTTTCTCAATAAAATACATTTATTAACCTATTCAAATAAAATAATGGCATTTTTTTTCACATTGTAACGCATTGTTTACAACATGCCCCAACTGCACAACTGGGATGTACATTTTTTCTCTATATAGTGTTGATATGGCAACTAGTATACACTCATTTTTTCATGCTAGCATGTGTGGAAGTATTTGAAACAAGGGTGTTACAACTAGCCCCGCGTTAGGTTGTGCCCCGCTCTCCCCCCTACATTTAAACATATACTTTTTATAGACTAAAATTGGGCCAATTTAGTCCAAAGCAGTATTGAAATAGGATACTTACAAGTTTACTAATAGTACATTTACATCAGTATACTTAAAAATATCTTTGAACATTACTTGAATATACTTCATAAAATTAACTTGAAGTATACTTCTTTTTCATAAAGGGGAGCAGATTTATTTAGATTTATTTAGTATCAATGCCAAATGTTTTAATCATTTGGGTGCCTCAGGGCAGGCAATAATTAAAATGTATAATGAATAAATAAAAGCGAGCAGGGCAAGGGGCCAAATAAGTAGCCAGTACAATCCAGGCTTTATTTTAGTCATGTTTTCTCTAAAAGATTCTGAGTATGGCTGTGGTCATTTTATGTGTTTCGTATGTCATTGTGATTGTTGTTAATAACCTAATTTATACTCTCACAGTCTGAGACCAGATGAAGCAGCATCTCCAGCACTCTCACACCTTTCTATGAAAAGTGATCAGTCAATGGATCGGCCAATTGTGTTCAGAAGTGCAGCACAAAGTTACATTGGGTATGAAAAGTATGAGAATTTACTCTGTTTTAAAAGGTGTGTTTGTTGCATAAAGAAAGAGAGGGACAAAATAATTTATTAGACATACAACTATCTTTTGAATATGTTGTATGTCTCTTTTACATTGTTAAACTTGAATTTTCTGTCTCATCCTGACAGTCTAAGACCAGATGAGGCAGCATCTCCTGTAACTTCATACTTCTCTTTAAAAAGCAACCAATCAATGGATCGATCGATTGTATTCAAAGACAGAACTCAGCCTTACAGTGTTAAACGGTATGAGAATTTGCATTCCTTGGTGAACTTGTACTATCGGTTGTAATATAAATGCCTTATGCTTCGGACTCTTGGTCCGTATGAATTAGCTCAAATGATCCATAGGGAATTTTAATAACTAATCATGAATATGATTAATATTTTAAATATTACAGTTACATTAAATTGTCGAAAGTGAAAGGGGATTATATGAATATATGAATAATCAATCACAACGAATTATAATTCCTCATTCATATATCAATAATCTTACTTAACTTCGATTATGAAATAATCCTTAAGGGAAATTAATGTAATTATCAAATCGTTGTTCGTCCAGCGACCAACCATCAGATTAAGTGATTAATTTCTCAATAAAGCTATCCTTTCTTATAAACTCCAAGAAATATTAACCTTCTGGCCTTGAACATTAATTTCCTTGTGTTTATAAAATTAAAGCTACTTAATGTAGTCAATACTGAGCGCGGTAGCTCGGATCGTGAACCTCATTGACTCGTTTTACAAGTATTTTCCAGAAACAGTTGAATATATTGTTTTAATAAAATGCAAAACTACAGAATATAGGCTATTACACATAGTGATTATAGGTTTGTACATATCTTACATGTGGACAAACAAGACGAATAACAGATGAGAGAATGGGGGGGGGGGCGCGCGCGCCGAAGCACGCGAGGAGGTTGTAGAGAGAGAGAGAGAGAATGGTCACGAGTGGCCATAGAACAGCTAACATCACAGACCTTTGAGAGAGCCATCAATCGAAACAAACCTTAAAACATTAAAACTCGTTAGAGTTTGATACTTGCAAAGTTCGTTTGTGTGGAGCTGTGTTCAGCCTGCGCGTGTTCTTGTAGCAGAGTGCCCGCGCTCGTGCTGAGGCGTGCGTGCTTGTTGCCAGAGCAAGCTGTTCGCGGGAGTTTTGAAGAAGGCGCCTCTTTGGAAGGGAAGTTGCTGAAGGAATTCAGGCTTCGTTCGTTTGACTCGTAGGTGGAAACGAACACAGTGGAATTTGAAAATTAAACAAAAGACTGAGATAAAGCAAATAAAAGGAGGGAACTCCTGAAGGAGTTCCGGTCCGAAGATTTCACATGCTGAGGACAGGAAGATCAGGGAACGAGCGAGCAGAAGGGTCGATTTTGGGGGAGCTTTGGGTTTTAAAGAATGTATAGCCCCACCTTCGTGCTCCGCGAGCAGCCAATCACCTTCAGTGATTCGAAAGCGGGAACTCTCTTTGTTTGTAAAGACACGCCCACTTTGACCATGTCATGTGAGAGATCGAATTTAACATTCATATTTAGAAGTATGGTATTTCCTAGAATAAATGCATATTATTGTACCTTGCAGTCAAGATTCAACTCCGTTAGGTCTCAGGATTTAAAATGGTATCACACCTTCAAATTACGTTTTAGGAATACAACATTTGATTATTATGCATTAGTATAGACATTTTAAAGTTTAATTAATACATGCTATAATTGTAAACTAAACCCAAATCTGTCATGACACAAATAGCAACACAGAAAAATATCAAGTCCATTCGTTAATGTCTTAAATATGATTCTGTTGAAATAAAACGTCTCTTGGTGTGTGTGTGTGCTTATCTCTCTGGAGACGTTGGGTGTTATATTACGTGTGTGCGTAACTTGCTGTGAGGAATGTTGGGGGCTGGGTTCTATGGGGAGCCACCAAAATGTCTTGTCTTTTCAGACAAAGAAGTATGTGTTCTTAATTCATTAATTGGCAGACCAGGTGTCAATAGTCAATGTTGCTACACGGTTCTGCAGAAAGACCAGCATCATATTTTTTTTTACATTTTCAGTATATTTTCGTACTAAAGCACCGGTACTTATGGCAACACTATGAGCTTGTGTGTACATTAGTGGTCCTATTAACAAATCAAAAAACAACAATGCTTTAACTCTTACAGCCTGAGACCAGATGAAGCCCCATCTCCAGCACCCTCACTCCTGTCTGTAAAGAGTGATCAGTCAATGGATATACCCATTGCGTTCAACAATGGAGCACACAGTTATATGGGAGAGAAGTATGATAATTTACTCTGTCAGGGGATTAAAGTCAGCATTATTGCGGTACTGTGCTTGTTTTTATAGCATATATATTGTGCATTTACAATGTTGTTTTAATAGTGTCCCATTTTGTGATATAACATTTTAGGCACTATACACTCTGAAGGTTTAGGCACAGCGATCTCTTCTGGTTTTTACTTTTAAAAATGTTTATACTGTGTCTACAATCATTGCATTACAGTTGAAAGTAATAATCAAAGATGTTTCCGCAGCACACTTTCAGCCACTCTGCTGACAGAGGATCACTACAAGTGCCCAGTGTGCACAGAGGTCTTTAAGGATCCAGTTTCCATGCCCTGTGGACACAGTTACTGCAAACACTGCATTGAGGTCTACTGGAGCAAACCGACTCAAGCTAAATCCTATGCTTGTCCTCTGTGCAGAAAGAGGTTCAGAGGTCGTCCCATGTTGAGTGTAAATGTTGCTTTGTCTAAACTGATTGAGGAACTCCAGAAGGCAGGATTTAGTCCTGCTCTTCCTGCTCAATGTTATGCTGGACCTGAAGATGTGCCCTGTGATATCTGTCCTGAGAAGAAGCTCAAAGCTGTTAAATCCTGTTTGACCTGCACTGTGTCTTACTGTGAGACGCACATCAGACAGCACTACACTGTACCAGCACTGCAGAGGCACAACCTGGTGGAGGTGATAGGATATTTGTCGGTCTATTTGTCTATCTTTCGGTCTGTCTGTAACTAGAAAATGCAACAATGTTAATAGTTTACTCTTTTTAGTCACTCTTTTAATGAAATTGTTGCATCTACTGCACAGGCCCCTGAACTGGCATTTATAAATCATTTTTTTCCTCATCTAAAACTTAAGTTCATTTAACAATTTATATAATGTCCTTGGCTAAGACTATTAATGTTTATTTTGCTTAGGCTATTCATTTACCACACAAAGAAGAGAGAAAATCCCCAAATGAAATCAGAGAACTGACTGCAAGAGTGACTGAACTGGAAGCGGTAACATCGGATGCTTTTTAGCCAACTCACCTTTGGAGCAAATATCTTAATATTGTTTTAAATGTTCAAAATATTTTAATTTGATGTTTTTTTTTCTCAGACCTTGAAAGACAGAGATGCACAGACAAAACGTTTGTGTAAAAGATTTGAAGTGCACTGTAACGGTGGGTAAATGCAGTGTCTGTATTGATTTAAATGCACTATTTCTGTCACAGAATCACTTCAGTTTTTTAGAAGTTTGTTAATTACAGATCAGAATATCATGTTATTCATCTATTTGATCAGTAATGCCCCAAAACATTTCTTTGTGACAGGATCAAAATAGTCTTGAAAAATAAGCAAATATTTGTTCAATGAAATCAAATGTAGCACATCAATGTGTTTGCAGATATTTTTCTGTGGGATGAAGTTGCATTACAGTATACATCAAGTTTACGTTAAGTATATCTGTCTCAGCTGTTTAAACGTGTTTTTTTACACGTTTTTCTGTTTGTATGATTTTCAGATTTTCCCTCAGATGTGATTGAGATGGCTGCTGTCGGTCGTCCTTTAAGGCTTGGAATGTTGTACGACAGTCACACCAATTCTTTCTGCCAAGGTGAGGTTTTTGTAGAGGCAATATTATAAACAAACAAACTGGGGCAGAAAACTAAATTTTATGATTACAGTTGTTTTCCAACTCTCGTGTCATTTAAATGGAGACATTTTAAGAGCTTACAGATGTTTTTAAACAAGGCTGTCAATTTAACAATTAGTGCAATTAGTGACCTGTAAATATATTATATAAATATTCCAGAAAAAGCAAGAAAACACTTGTACAAAGAAATCATGTGTGTTTGCATTATGATCTGTTTGCAGGTATCTTTATGTGGGATGAAGATACGTTAGCCCGTATGAAAGTATCTTTGCCTCGGCCACACACATATGTGAAGGTGTTGAAAAATGACTCCCTTCAGGAAAGATTCAGAGTCCTTGAAATCTCCCCAGTGTTACAAGTTGGCACCCAGACTGGACAAATAAAAGTGAATGGGGCTGCAGCATTTCTAAACCACCCAGAACAATCTAATCATCAGGGAAGAGCTACACTACACTACAGAACCACCACCAGACTGGACATGATCAGCCAAAGACTGCTACAGGAAGCAGCGCCCTCTGCATTGGTTGGTCAAACCTCAGCAACACATGTGGTCACCGCTGTGTACTTTGGATGTCAAGCTTTTTTTGTTTTTGATAGTGACAGCTCAAACCATGAGAAATATGCAGAAATTGTTGATGTTTTAAAAAAGATGACGTCAACATTTTGCTCAAACCATATTATTTCAAACTTGAGTACCAGTGAAAAAGCTAAAAGCTCATTACTTGCTTGTAGTCTCTACATTGATGTGGGTGATTGGAAGAGTCCAGTGTCCTTTGATAAGGCAGTGGAGATCTACGGTTCTCTGCCGACACTGATTGGATCTAAAGGCGAGAGAGCCGTTCCTCTGAAGGTCTTGCTGTATCCTCTTAAGAAACTAGACAAGAGATCAGTGTGTGTTGCTCTGAGTGGAGTCAGTGAAAACTTGATGCATCAAGCTGAGAACATTCTGGAATATCTGAGAAAACAGGTCAGGATCTGTCAGGACATGATCACAGATTACATCAATGTAAAGGTGATTATGTGGTTTCCGACGCTGGAAGATAATCTTATAGGGTTTTCAGAGCTTCTGCAGGAATACCAGACAACATTTCAGAAAAGAATCACAGACAGTGTTCACATTAAAGAAGGGAAAAGAGAAAGGAGTTTACAGGATCTCCTAGAAGGGCACAGCCAATCACCATTCAGTGCAGAGAAAACAACCCAGTGGCTGGAGAATAAAGAAACTGAGCTGAAGATTCTGAGTGACTGCAAAGCTGCAGACATCACTGTTGTGAAATCACAGGCAGAGTTACAGCAGGTCATCAGTCACCCTCAGATAACCAGAGTGATGTGCCTCACGCTTTTCTCACCAGATGTAGAAGATTCATTCCTCACCGCTCTGAGGCAGCACATTGAATCTGATCACATTATACAAAATGATTCACTCCTGTGTAGGCCTGTTAGAATCAATGATAAAGTGCTAATTAAAGTACAACTGTTTATTGCTGCAAATGAAGATGCAGATCTAACCAAGTTCATTGCTGCATTGATACCTGGTGATGGGTTTCCAGAATGTGCTGTGCGGTTTTATCGTGACGGAAGGATTGTGAGCAGAAATGTGAAGCTTGGGATAAAACCAGATCTCACCAAAATAGCTCACATAAAACACACCAGTGTGTCCCTGAAACTGAATCAACCACAAACCAAAAACATTGAGAGATATACAGTGGAGTACAGGGCTTTGGGTCATGATGGAAGGAACAACAACACTTGGAAAGAGATTGTTTTTGATTCCACAATTACCAGAGAACCCCTTATGATATCAGATCTAAAGTCCGGCCATCAATATCAGCTGAGGTGTATGTTTGTTGAGCAGGACTATATGAACTTTACTAGAATTATGAACTTTCAGACAGTGTTTGCTGCAACACCTGGGCAACCCTTAGTGAATAAGCTGGACAGAGACACTCTCAGAGTCGCCTGGTTGAGGGCTGAAGCTGATGAAGATTGTCCAGTGCTGCGGTATATGGTTGAGTATAAAGAAGCAGGACTGGAGGGCTGGTCATCAGTACTAACACAAGGACCTCAGTGTGAATGTACTTTAACTGTTCCTCACAGCACCTGCTATAGAGTCAGAGTCTCTGCTGTCTATGAGGACGTCACCAGCAAACCTAGTGAGGAAACACCAGTACCAGTAGATGGGTGAGATACATGTGAAACATTTTAAACAGATACTTTTCGTATAACCTTTTCTTCTGTTTTCTTAACTTACAAATGATTTCCCAATTTTCTCAATAGTCTGGATGATAAATCTCTCAGAGAGAAAGATCTCCATCCTCCTAGAAGTGCTGAGACTACAAACAGAGAAGAAACCAGTAGAATTGAGAGACTGGACAGATGAAGAGAGTGAAGTGAGGGGATTCCTCCAGTGTCTGCCCTACATCTCACAGCTCAGGTGAGAATCACATGGAAAAATACAACCTTGTGTTTGATTTAGTTTCGATTTCCCTACTCATAACTTCATTAGACCATGTAAATATTTGTGTGAGAGCAGTAGAACTCAATTTCACATGAACTGACTGAATTCAAATGCAGCTGTGTTGATCCCAATAGTGGTGTAAGTAGAACCTCACATGTTGATCCCACACTCCTTTCTCACCGCTGTATTTTACGATGAATGTATTGATCTATTTTTCATAATGTTACAAATTAAGTAAAATCTCTACTCAAAGAGAACAAAACCATTCATAACAATTTACAGGGATCCAATCAAAAAGATCCCTGGATTCCCCACTCTCACTCCCAAGGCTTCAAAACACTCTTTTAAGTGCAAAAAGTGAATTTATTAAACATAAGTAAATAAGGAGCAACTTAAAGTTCAGGAGGGGGAAAAGCCAAAACAAAGCTAACTAATTTAAGGATACTAACCTAGAAATCAGAAATAAAATATACAAAAGCTTCCCTCCCTACTTATCATAAACAAGAGAAAACGAATGAAAAAATGAAAATAAATGAAAAAGGATTAGGATGAAAGATAAGGCAACAAATCACAACTTCGCAAAAGGTAGTGGTTTACATCACATGTCTCGTACCAGCCCTTTAACAATCACTATGTACTGCATAAACAACAAACACGCCTGTCTGTCCGTCAAGGAAGCCATGAGAGCGGGGAGTTGTAGATCTATGGTTTAGGAGACTTAAGTACAGCGCCAATAGGGTCACTCGTTAGCAGCTCCACCTATGAGTCATTACAGTGAGAGAGTAACGAGAGAGCATGGCTGAGTTTACACTTGGCATTAAAATGCGACCTGTATCCGGATGTTGTCCACATACACATTGAAAAGACGAGTGTAAACGCGCTTCTGATCGGAATGTTATCCGATCAGCGTGTCCAGGTTCGGAGGTAGTCGAGGACACATTGTAATCGGATCTCAGTGTAATGTAAACGCAATCCAGCCACAGTGTCTGCATTCACAGGTGGACGTCATATAAATCCCCGCCCAGTCCTCCCCACGTGGGTGTCAGAAAATAATGGCCAGACGCAGTTTAGACCAATTAAATTTATTTGAACCTTACAATAAACGTCAATATTTAAAACAGTTTATTTAGACTTACATGATACTGTGTGTCATTTTTTCATTTTAATTGTGCAACATTATCTGAACGAAGCGATCGCCTGTACAATCACAGCTGTGATCAGTCATGAGATCTTAATGAAGAGCGTGCACTGCTTTGCCAGAGGAATAATGGGAATAAACTTTTTATTTTTTAATGTTTTAAATGTTGAATGTTTTTATTGTTTCAGCATGTTTATTAATCTCCCATATAGTCATTGCACGCTATAACCTTAAACCTATTAGCAGCGTGTGTACTAGTGTATCAACAACAGGTATGCTAGGTAACGTTAACGTTAGCTGACAAGGTTTAGCGGACTGTGAGGACGTCCAGTTTAATCCAAAGACGACACTTGTCAGGTTTTGACTTTGGTTTTGGGAAGAGGGAAAAACGGACACCCCCCTCCAACCTCTCTGGGAAACGCGTATCTGTGTTACAAATGCCCCAGGCACAACGTTTAACCATATTTTTGATAAAACTACGACGGTAATAGCCTGCCGAGACCAAAAATATGAGACGCCTGTGTTAAAGTCAATGGAGCACTGTGAAAAAGTGTCGGACCTCTGTGGGAGCTCGTTCTTGGCTGCGCTGTGATTGGTCAATCTACATTCTAGGGTGTGGCTTAGCCAAAGGCGATTTGGGACATTGATTAATTTGTATCATCATCTTTACTCTTAATTTAGTGTCGTGCTACAGACCTAATTGAAATATTATGCAAAAACAGAAATCCGATCGGTTATCCAGATACAGAGGCTACTTAATATGAACAAATGTAAACGCACCGTGTCCTGATTGGCTAATGATCCGATCTGCTTGATCGGATCATGGTGATCGCATGTTAATGCCAAGTGTAAAGCAACCAAAGAAAGACACCAGGGAAAACTAGACCACGAATACACATCTTCCCCAACAAAATAAAGCAAGTACACTCCCACGTAACAATAACTTTTGTGTCTTCCCAGATTTGATTGTTTTGTTTTCGAGGAGAAGCAAAGCTCTTTCCAATTACTGGTGAATCTGACTGTTGCAGACTAAGTGAAATATGTTGTTGTGAATTTATATAAAATTACATTTAGATATTAACCATATTTAGACCATTAGACATACAGTACCGTGTAATCATATGGATCCTCGATTTAATATCTGCTGTACTATTCTCTATTGGTCGTCATACAGCTACAAAACAGTGTCCTACATACGTGGTAAGATAAATTTAAGCCAGATCGTCCTGAACTATTCTGAGCAAGTTTCATATGCATTAAGACAGAACCATCCAATGGCAAAACCGTTAAACTCAAAGGTTTCTAAAAAAAATAATATCCTTGAGTCTGTTGTAAAGAACCTTTCATTTTTTTATTGACAAAATGTAATATTGTATTGATTTGTGTAGCCTAATTCAATCTCTTTTGATGTCTGTATACCCCCCTTGTTTTTTTTTTGTTGTTGTTGTTGTTGTTTTCCCCTCTTCTCACTGTTAATGTCTGTATCCTTTCATTTGCAATACAAAATAAATTAATTCATTAATTTAAAAAAAGATTAAAACATACCTCAATTCGTGTCGCTGTACAGTCTCCCCCTACTGGACGCATCAGGAACAACAGGGGCGTAAGGCTCCAGGTCTGCAGCCTCCCCATACTCGCCCTGCGGGGAAAGGTTACCTCCCCTTTCTCTGCTTTGCCCACCCAGAGAATTTGTCCCGCCCATGAGAAAATGAGCTACACGAGCACGATATTGTTTTTTCCTCGAGAGACATCATGGCTTGCAAACGAGCGAAGCATGGCAGTTGCTCAGTGTTTGGATGTACAAATGAACACAAAAGTATTTTTTTAGTTCCTTCATCCGAGGCTCTGAAGAACCAGTGGGTTAATTTTATTTTCTGTTGAAATGCGCCGACACAACTTCCCGAAGTTTTGTTTGGTCCAAACATTTCACTGATGGCTGTTTCCTCAACTTGGGTCAATACAGAGCTGGGCTTGCTGAACGTCTGAAAATACATCGATCGAGCTACCAAGCAACAATTTCTGATGTGTAATTGTTCAAATTCAGACAGATATTCTTTCTCTCAAAATCGTTCAATGCTGTTTATGCATCAGTAAATTAAGCCAGTGACTAAAAGATCAACTTCACATCGTTTCTCTTAGTAGGATGAAAATAATCTTATTTAAACTGTGATTAAAATATATACAGAAGAACAATCCCTTTCCAATCGGCCAAGCTGTCAATCACACCGCGCAAGTTTATCTGTATAATCGTATAATCACAAAGTTTATCTGGACACTTTCTAAAACTCGTTATGAAATCAATGACGCTGCACAACGAAGCTCTTACTGTATACCTCAAGTTTGCATTGGTGAAAGCATTAGTGAGAGTGCAGAAACTGCGTTGCAATGATAAAATCTTCATTCACGCGATCAACAGACTGTCATCTGCTCAATGCTCATCACTGCAACCATTTATGTGATGGGAATAGATCTAAATACTTTAAAACTTCTCACGATTCGTTAATCTCGATAGCTGTAATAGTAACAATGTATAATAGCTGTAATAGGAAAAGTTTCGAGAGAGTTCCCACATGTAATGCTGGTTTATTTCATATGCAAGCATGTCAGCCAATCACAGTGGGTGTTTACACTGAGGTCTCACACAGACACGCCCCTTCAAACAGAGCGTTCAAATCAGAGGCTAAAATCAGGCTAGGAAAAAATTACTTTTATTTCAAAATTATGCAAAATTTTGATCTAAAAAAAACATACTAACATTATAAGGGCACCCCAGGAAACATTATAAAATAATAAAACAATCCATGCCATGTGACATTTAATCAAACAACGGAAGATGATAAATACATGTATACATGGCAAATAAACCTACTGTACCATAAAAAAATGTTTTATTTAATTGTGTATCTATCATATTTGTCCTAATGTTTGTTAGTAGACGTTGTTGTGTGAACGCACGTTGCAGGACTAATATTTTGTACATAAAATGGTAAATTAGCTTGGTCAATAAGTCATGGAGATCCGGGTATTAAATCTCCCTAATAATTATTTTATATTGTCTCTAGTTATTAAATCATGCATGGCTCCTCATTACTTTGGTTGGATGTAAAATGTAAAACAAAACTGTAGTATTTATTTTGAAATATAGTTGCCTAAATACATTTACGAACTATAAATGAACTGCAATAGCTGTAAAACTATAAATTGTATCCCCCTTTCTTTCTTAATACATACAATATAACAAAATCAGAAAATAATTTGGGGTAGAGATAGGACTATGTTATGGTTAATTTATTTCTACATTCAAAAAGTGTTGGATTGCACAGTGATGGAGGGGGGGTGGAGGTGGGTTTAAAAAAAAAAACTGTATGCTAATTGTCAATCGTGGGATAGTGGTCCTGAAAGTTTGCAGTGGCTTCATAAATTAACTAAAACATAAAAAAAGCAAAGCACACCTTATGCACATATCTTTGTTCTTCTAATTTTTATTTATTTATGTGCATTAATAAATTATGTTGTCAATTTAGATTAATTTGAAATACATTTATGTCAGATCCATTATTGATGTAAGCTTCAATTGTTCCTACTGTTTACATTCACTTGAGATGGAACTGACTGCATTGCATTACATTAATATTGAGCCAAAACACACTCCGCAGAAAAGTAATAATACCAACCAATTTTATATCTTATGTCCGTGCAATTGATCATACTGTAGATTTAAGTGTCTTGACATGATGTTTGTAATTATTTTAATATTTTCACTCAGATTACATTTTAAATACAGTCATATATTCAAAAATGTTATTTTCCAACCCTCATTTTGAACTTTTGTCACAAACACTTGGTTCAAGTGCTACATCTCCTTTAAGACTTGTCCCGTAAATTTCAATTAAATTCAAATTTATTTGTATAGCGCTTTTCACAATGCATATTGTTTCAACGCAGTTTTACAGAAAATGCATTTCAGAAATGTACATAGAAAAAAATACAGTTAGTTAATCATGTATTAATTTAGGGCATAACATATCGCCCGGCGTTGAGTCGTCTCTTCACGGGCGTCGAGTCGTCTCTTCACAGGCGTTGGGGTGAAGTCTCCATGAGAGGCTGGATACATAACTGGAGCTGACGAACTCAGCAAAAAAGCAGATGGGACATAATTAGCGTAGCTGCTGTTCATAATATGAATGCATTTGATATGATTTAACTGTAGTATAGAAGGTATGAGATGCATTATGTGAATGCTTGGCTAAAGAGATGCGTCTTTAATCTAGTTTTTAAACTGGGGAGAGCGAGTCTGAGCCTCGGACAATATCAGGAAGGCTATTCCAGAGTTTAGGAGCTAAATGTAAAAACGCCCTCCCTCCTTTAGTGGACTTGGATATCCTATCGTAGTTGGGGGGCCCGTCCACACCCCTGACACTGCATGCCCATTGTACGTGGCACCCCAGTCGGTGGCTGCCATAGCATGCCTGGACACCTGTTCGAAGGGCACTCCTGCCCGCAGGAACGAGGGGTCTGACCACGGGCTGAAGGGTCTGGCGGCATGCCGGCGTGATTGTCACCCGGTGAGTGCCATGATGCCACGCCCATCTCGGGACTCGGCCGTGAAGCCAGTGCTGAAGTGGTCTCATATGGAGCAGCCCGAGCAGAGTTACCCCTGCTGCTGCTGCTGCTGCCATATGCCCCAAGAGCCTCTGAAATAATTTCAGTGGGACCGCCCGTCCTGCCTTTAAACGTGTTCAAGCAGTTCAGCACCGACTGAGCGCCTTCCTTTGTGAGGTGCACTGTCTGTGCGAGCCGAATCCAACTCCATACCGAGAAAAGAGATCCTCTGCATGGGGGGCGACTTTGATCTTTTCCCAGTTGACCCAACTGGCTTAGGTGCCTGAGCACGAGGTCCCTCATGGGAACAAGGGCCCCCTCCGTGACTTTCGTGAAGACAGAGGGAGACAGGCACAGCCCCGAAGGGCAGGACCTTGTACTGATATGCTCGACCCTCGAACGCAAAGCGCAGAAACGGCCTGTGTTGAGGAAGAATCGAGACATGAAAGTACACGTCCTTCAGATCGATCACTGCAAACCAATCTCGGGGATGGATGCATAAATAAACTGCATTTCTGCGTGAGCATCTTGAACAATAGCTTGTGGAGGACTCCGATTCAAAACTCGCAGGTCCAAGATCGGTCGTAACCCACCGCCTTTCTTGGGTACAATGAAGTAGGGGACTGTAGTACCCTGACCTCATATCGGCTGGAGGGACCGGCTCTATCACATCCTTCGCCAGTAGGACTGCGATCTCCGCCCGCAAGACATGGGCATCGGCTGCTCTCAAGTGGAGTGGATGGCCCGAAACTTGGGGGGGACTGCAGTGGGGCAGCGAGTTGGAACACAGGGTAACACATGGCTCGGGAGGCTCTCTCTGGGAGGCGGCCCGTAGCGGAGTCTGAGTGTGCTGTGCAACACTTACCTGGTTCCACAGAGAATAAAACAAAAAAGAGAGAAACAGAGAGAGATCGCTCGCGCTGTCTAGCCCGCACCTATGTGGAGAGGTCCCGAATAGCTCGCACGTAGTTTACAATCTGTAGACTTGAAGACAGCATCGAAGTGCTTGGCTCCGAAGCAAAAAGCTGATGTGCAATCGCACCTTCTGCTCATTATATACCTGCGCTGCATGGTTGAACAGCTGATGCAAATGATTACACACCAATGTGCATTGGCTCGTTTAGTTTCACTTGAAGTAGTTTGGCCTCTCTAATGAGATTCCTATTCATCGGTCTCTACGTGGCGTCGACTGACCGACTGAAGAGGAACATGCGGGTTTCAGGAAATTATTTAAATTACTATATTTGTTTGATTGTTTCACAGTTTATTTGCAGTAATGCACTCTTTTTTTTGTTTCTTTTTTTTTATAATGTAATTGATTTCAACTAGTGGGGGTTCCATTTTAGCCTGACTACGTCAGACTTCCTACTTCCGCTAATTTCATTTTGCTCCTGTATTCAGTCTGAGATAGCAGCCTATCTTTCAGTTTTCCAGCGCCCTTCGGACGGCGGGGGCCAATCAACGAACAGAGGGCGGGCTGAGAGCCGTGACGTAGATGCTAAGCGCCGAGTGTAGGTTAGAGAAATCGAAAACCGAAACGACCGCGGAAATGGGAAACGAGACATGGGATGCAATTCGCTCTGTTATGGAGAACATTCCGGGGGTTTTCAAAACTGAAGCCAGAACAAGAAGAGTGTTTGATAAACCTTTTAAATGGAGGTGATGTTGTGGCCCTACTCCCGACTGCTTCTGGCTGTACAGGCACATAACATACGTCATAATTAAACTTATCTGATTGGCTTACGGGTAACCAATGATTTTAAACTTCAGACAAGCGCCCCCCTAGCGAGAGAGAAAACACTTCTCTATTATGCCATTCCAGACTCTGTCTACGAAGCAAAGTGAAGTAGCAGAGTCTGGTATTACCAGGCTAGTTCCATGTGCCAATAATCAGTTGATATTTTGCTACAAAAAAATGCAATTCCACAATTCAGCAAAACTGAAAACTAAATATAATTATTAAAACATCTGTTCATCACTTTTCACTGTTCAATTACACTGTAGGTATTATCTGAAAAACTGTTTGATTATTTCAAGAATCTTTATTTATCATCTCTAACTGAATCTTGTTCATTCTTTCTTTAGATTTGTTGAACCACAGAATAAAACATCTGAATCATGGGAGAAAAGAAAGAGATTTTTAATACTGGATTTGTGTCTGCAAGCTGCTCTCCACCAGAAAGAGACAATAGAAGAAACTGTTAAGAAACTGCTGTCATCTGTGAATTATGAAAGATGTGATTTCCTGCTGGATCTGTGGTCACATGTGAAGTACTATGAGACTCAAACAGGCAGGAGTGTCCTTCCAGCATTACAGTCAGTTTATCAGTCAGCTCCTGCAGTCTGGAGAATAAAGCTCTCAGAGAGAAAGATCTCCATCCTCCTAGAAGTGCTGAGACTACAGACAGAGAAGAAACCAGTAGAGCTGATAGACTGGACAGATGAAGAGAGTGAAGTGAGGGGATTCCTCCAGTGTCTGCCCTACATCTCACAGCTCAGGTGAGAGTCTCATGGGGAAAATACACTCATAGTTTGATTGTTTATTTTAATGTTGTCATTTGTATGCATTAATAAATAATGTTAATTTAGATTAATACCTTTTTATACATGTATGTTGTTAAGTTGCTAAGTTGTTTTAATCAGTCCAGCACATCTACATTTTCAAGTTCAATTGTCATTCTGTGTAAGCACAGAATCCCCATTTTCATGCTGGTGTTTCTGGTCTTTATTTTAAACATGAACTCATTCTAGCTCTCACATGTAACAAAAAACTTTCACTGTTTTTGTAGGTTACCTCCTTCACAGAATGAATACTTGAAAGTAACTGACTGGAGATTGAAATTAACGGTACTTGATATGTGTCTACAAGTGCCTGTTTTAAAGAATGAAATCACAAAGACATCTATGGATACATTTATACTCTTACATATCCTATGGAAATTGTGATTTCCTGTTGGATCTTTATTTGCATATGAAAGTCTATGAGACTCAAACAGGCAGGAGTGTCCTTCCAGCATTACAGGTAATTTTTCAGTCAGTGTCTGCAGTCTGGAGAATAAAGCTCTCAGAGAGAAAGATCTCCATCCTCCTAGAAGTGCTGAGACTACAGACAGAGAAGAAACCAGTAGAGCTGATAGACTGGACAGATGAAGAGAGTGAAGTGAGGGGATTCCCTCCAGTGTCTGCCCTACATCTCACAGCTCAGGTGAGAGTCTCATGGGGAACAGGCCAATAAAGCTCATTTTAATTTCATTTAATTTCATTTCATTATTACATTGAAAGAAGATATTTTGAAGAATGTTGGAAACCAAACAGTTGCTGGTAGACATTTCCTTCAATAGTATTTTTTTCCATGAGTAAAAGATGACAAAATTTTATTTTTTTGGGGTGAATTATCCATCCGAGACCATTTTTGGGGATTTCCGCCTGGAATGGCCCTACCCAAATTGAAAAGCCTGTCACATCCACATGCTTTTGCCAAAGTAGACAATTTTGGTGTCATTTTACAGGAAACCCTTTGAAGTTTCATAAAACAGTGCTCAAAGTGATAAACATTTAAGTATATGTTGTCTGAGCTGTAATAAAAAAACAAACAAAAAGAGGCGCTTTATGATATTGATCAGTTTTATTCTTCCAGAAGATACAAGATTTATGTTGTGTTTATGTACTGGTCAGGAGGTGGCGCTGAAGTCCATATTCATGTCTTATAAAAGGTGTAGAGTAAGAATGAGAAGAGACACTTAAGAAGTATGTGGAAGATGTTAAGGAAAAGCCCAATGTTATATGTGTCCAAGAAACGTGGTTAATTCCCAGGCTAGATTTTATCATAAAAGGATATAATGTAAGAAGGGATAGAGAGAATGGGAAAGGTGGAGGGATTATGACTTTTATACAGAAAGGGCTGCAGTATAAAGGAAATTAAGAAAGGAGAGGAATTGGAATATGTCACTGTGGAAGTGTGGGCAAAAGAGGGTAATATTAAAGCTGCAGTCCGTCGTTTTTTCCTCTTTGTCGCCATCTCTGTTAGAAATCTGCAATTGCAGTTATTCGCGGAATTATTAACTGTGCGTGGGTAGTAAATCGGCATGAAACAGCGCGGATGAACACAATGTATTGAGGAGAACCTGTCGCGTCGCTGTGGATACTGTACTGTCATCAGCAATGTCAGAGTATACCTTTTGAAAGTGTCAACATTAGAATTTTCATCGGTAAATGTCATCTGAACAAGTAAGTAACATTCACTTTTGTTCTGACCAAATTCGGGGGGTGGGGGGGAAGCATTGCAGTAGGCTATATCATGCTGATTAAATCTAACGATTGCTTATATCACGTCAAAACGTGAAAAATATATTTTTTCTGTAGCCACTCTGAAGTCTGAAGTCTTTGGGTTTTACAACTGGTGAATCTCCAGTTGTCACTGGTGATTGTCGCTTTAAACTTTCGGGATCCGCCATACCAAGTGCTAAGCTAAATCTCCACCTCCATCATCCACACACGCTAGCCGGGGACTCCTTCTCTATGTGTACAGAAGTGACGTAATGACGCAAAGACATGCTCGAAATTCCCGCGGAAATCCACCAGTACCACTGGAATTAAAATCATTATTACAAGATTACCGTTTTGAATCGAGGTAAGGCAAGCAGATCGTTTTGAACACTGGCTGGTTACGTTTTTTTTTTTCAAAAATGTCTTTTTTAATATTTTTAAACCCAAAAAAGTGCCGGACTGCAGCTTTAAAATTATAAATTTTTACAACCCATGTAATCAGTTAAAAAGCAGCCAGATTGAGGAAATTTGGAAAGATTTGGAGGGCAGAGTTATTTGGTGTGGTGATTTTAATGCACATAGAACTTTATGGGGTGATAAAGATGATGTAAATGGGAATGTGTTGGAAGAATTTATAGAAGAGAAAGAACTAGTATGTCTTAATGATGGAACTTGTACAAGGATAGATGTATCTAGGGGAAAAGAGTCAGCAATAGACTTAACCTTGGGCACGAGAAATGTGGCAGACAAATGTGAATGGGAGGTGTTAAGAGGAAATACTGTGGGTAGTGATCACTACCCTATAAAGGTACACATAGGTGTGGAGATAGAGAAAGAGAAAGAAGTGAAAGTATAGAAGTGGTTTGTGGAGAAAGCTGATTGGAATAAGTTTGAAGAGCTAAGTGAGGAATGGCTATCATGTGTTGATGGTAGTGAAAGTATTTGAAGTGTTAACTAGAGAAATAAGGTCAAGCATTATAGCAGCAGCGGATGTCACTATTCCAAAATCCAAACCTAAACGCTTGAATAAAATAGTGCCATGGTGGTCAAGAGAGTGCAAGGAAGCTGTTAAAGAAAGAAATAAGGCATTTAGATTACTTAAGAGGACACACAATTTCCAACATTTGATAGAATACAAGAGAGCGCAAGCAATGGTAAGACAAAATGTCAGGAAAGCAAAAAGGGAGTACTGGAGGACGTTTTGTGATTCTTTAGGACGAACTACTCCAATAGAGAAGGTTTGGGGGATGATTAGGAAAATGAAAGGAAACTGTAGGGAATATGGATATCCTGTGATAATTGATGGAGATGACAGTATAACTTCTAGTAAGGAGAAAGCAGAAGTTATAGGAAAAACACTAGCTAAAGTACACAGTTCAGAAAACCTTAGTTATGAAGAGAGAAAAGGGAGAGAAGAAACTGTGTCTAAATATCAAAGGGTGTTTGAGAATGGGAATGGGGAAAGTGATAGTTTGAATGAGAAATTAACAAAAGGAGAATTGAATAGAGCACTGAAGAAGTTAGGAAAGTCAGCTCCAGGAAAAGACACTATATGCTACTCAATGTTAGAGAATCTGAGTGATAGTGGTAAGGATGTCCTGTTGAAGTTGTACAATAAGATATGGATGGAGGGAATTATCCCTAAAGAGTGGAAGGAATCTATCATTGTACCAATTAAGAAGCCAGGGAAAGACCCTCATAGTCCAAGCAGTTATAGACCTATAGCATTGACATCGCAGATGGGTAAGACAATGGAGAAAATGATAAATGATAGGCTGATGTATTGGGTGGAGTCAAAAGGATTGTTGCAATGTTACCAGAGTGGCTTTAGAAGGGGAAGGGGTACTATGGATCCAGTGGTATGCCTGAAGGAAGCCATTAGAAAGGCTCAACTGAATAAAGAGACTGTAGTGGCAGTGTTTTTTGACATAGAGAAAGCCTATGACATGATGTGGACAGAAGGACTATTAATTAAATTAAATCAGATGGGAGTTAGGGGACGGATGTATCAGTGGATCAGAGACTTCTTATCTGAAAGAACATTGAGAGTTAAAATTGATGGGGAAATAAGTGAGAGTTTTAGAGTAGAAAATGGAACCCCTCAAGGAAGCATTGTGAGTCCTTTATTATTTGTAATTATGATAGACCAGATATTTAAAGACTTGCATGGCCTAGATGGAGTAGCGTTATTTGCGGATGACGGTGCAATGTGGAAGAAGGGAAGGAACATTGAGTTTATTGTGCGTAAGATGCAAGATGCTGTGAATGTAGTTCAGCAATGGGGAGTGAAATGGGGGTTTTAGAATCTCAATAGAGAAGACAATGGTTATGTTCTTTACAAGGAAAAAAATTTGCAGAGAATTAAAAATATGGTGTCAGGTAAAGAGCTGGAGAGGATTGAGATCTTTAAATATCTGGGAGTCTGGTTTGATAAGAGGTTAACATGGGCATGTCACATCCAAAAAGATGGTAGGAAAATGTAAAAGGATACTAAATGTCATGAGGTGTCTATGCGGGATAGATTGGGGTGCTACAAGATCAGCATTAAAAACCATCTATACAGGTCTAATGAGATCAGTGTTTGACTACGGCTGTATAGCATATGGATCAGCCTCCAAGACAAGCTTAAGCAAACTTGATGGTATGCAAAATCAAGCAATGAGGATAATTAGTGGTGCAATAAAAACTTCTCCAGTAGCTGCAATTCAAGTAGAGGTGGGTGAGATGCCACTGCATTTGAGGAGGGACCAGCTAGCACTGGTATACTGGGCAAATATCAGGGGTCATAAAGAGAACCACATGTCTCAGACAGTATTAAGAGAATGTCAGGAAAAAGAAAGTATGAAAGTTAAAAGTTATGGGTGGGTTATAAAAGATAAGGTGAATAACATGGGAATTGGTTCACTGAACATCAGCCCAACAGTGGCATATCCAGTAGTGCCTCCTTGGATGTTGGAAGAATTGAGGGTTGATTTAGGACTGTTGGAGGAAAGAAAGAAAGATGGAGTGGATAAGTGTGGGGTAAGAAATTATATAACAGGAAAATACAAAGAGTGTGTAAAGGTTTTTACAGATGCGTCTAAAAATATGGAAAAGAGAGTAGGGGTAGCTTATGTAATCCCTGAGATGGGAATAGCAAAGGCAAAAAGGATAAATGATGACCTATCAGTGTACACTGCTGAACTGGTTGCCATATGGTTAGCACTCGTGTGGATAGAGTCTAATAATTGTCTGCAGGCAGTGATTGCCTCTGATTCAAGTTCAGCAATGTTTAGTGTTCAGAACTATCGGTCTGATTCAAGGGAAGATATTTTAATCAAAATTTTACAGCTGGCAAATGGAATACAAGCATCAGGAAGGAGGGTGACATTCTTATGGGTTCCTGCCCATATAGGAGTAGAGGGTAACGAACTGGCCGATGAGCATGCAAAGAGAGCAACAGACAAAAGCAATATAGATGTAGATGTACAGTACAGTAAAGCAGAAATAAAAAGTATAGTAAAGGCTAAAACTATTAAAAAGTGGCAACATATTTGGGATAATGGGTACACAGGAAGACATCTTTATAGGATACAAGGGAAAGTGGGAAAAGACACACACATAACCGGAACAAGACAGGAAGAAATTGTACTAACTAGGATGAGGTTGGGTCATACAAAGTTAAATAGTACAATGTTCTTATTAAAAAAGCATGGAGATGGAAATTGTGAGTATTGCCAGCAGGGGTGTGCAAAGCAGCCGATATTTGTATCTGTATTTGTATTTGTTGAGGGGGGAAAAGTATTTGTATTTGTATTCGAGTAAAATTCTAAATAGGCGTAAAAATCCTTCTTTTTTTTTTGCGTTACACTTCTAATTTACGTTGTAAGTATTCTTTAATTATATCCATTATAATAATTATGGATATGCAATATTGGTTGATGTTTTTCCATAAATCCAGCAATGAAACAAGGAACGTCATTGAAAAGAAATTAATATAACAGCCATTACCTCATCCATGGTTAAACCAACAACTAATAAAATACCATTGTGAACATTATGAAGCCTAGGCTACAGCTTACATCTAGCTGTCTGCAAAAGACAGCTAGATGTAAGTGGAGAATGTAAACAGCCATGGTATTAGAGAACGGTTGCTGTTGGAGATTGATTTGACTCTTAACAAGGCTATTACTATTGCTACACAGATGGAGGCTGCTGCTGAACAAGCTAAGATGATTTCAAATCAGATTTCAGTACCTGTTCAAGCAATACAAACAACGGGTGTGCCTGCTGGTGATCGGTACAAAAGAAAGTCCTCAAAGGTTTCTGCTACTTCCTCGACTCGTGCATGTTATCGTTGTGGATCTATCGAGCATCTTGCAAATGATTCCAGATGTCCTGCAGTTTCTGTGAAGTGCAATAATTGTCAAAAGTTTGGACATTTTTCAAGAGTATGTCGATCAACTCAAACACGTTCTGTACGTGAGATTGAACTGCCTGAGCTTCAGATTCTTTACATGCATGATTCAGTATCTAATAAGATAAAGTGTATTGCTACTATCATGACTAAGTCTGCCTCTGTACCTGTGGAGTTGATCCAATACCAGTGCTTGGCTGTCTACCTGTTACTGTTACCAAGGATGATCTTAACTGCAATACGTCCATTTTTATTGTTGAATCTGGCTCTGCTCTTCTTGGAATGGATTTGATTAATGGACTGCATCTCAAGTTTGAGGGTTCTTCCATTCTTCCAGGACCGACTTCTTCACCAATCCCCGTAATGCGCCTGTCTACTTCTGTGCCTGTTGCTAAACTGGGATGTGCAAAAGACTTTGTGCATAAGGTAAAAATTTCTCCAGATGTGAAACCTGTACGTCAGAAACTCAGACGGCTGCCATTGTCTGTTAGAAATGCTGTCAGTGATGAACTTCAACGCCTTCTTGGCTTGGGTGTCATTGAGCGAGTGGATGCATCACCATGGATTTCTCCAATAGTCGTTGTTCAGAAGTCGTCGGGTGGCATTCGCCTGTGTGTAGACCTGCGAGAACCAAACAAAGCTGTTATTGCAGACAGTTATCCGTTGCCCCATATTGATGAATTGTTGTCTATGCTGCGTGGAGCAACAGTTTTTTTCTACAATTGATTTGGAAAATGCTTACTTCCAGCTTTTGTTACACGAAGAAAGTCGTGATCTGACTTCATTTATCACCCATGAAGGTTTATTCAGATTTTGTCGAGTACCTTTTGGCCTAGCTTCAGCTCCCTCTACATTTCAGAAAATGCTAGCAACTGTACTGCAAGGATTGCCGAACGTAGCCAATTATCTGGGTGATGTTATTGTCTGGGGACGCACGAAAAGTGAACATGACCACATGCTCAAAGTGGTTCTCCAGCGCATACAAGATGCAGGCTTACAGTTGAATAAAGCTAAATGTCACTTTAATAAAAACAGTTTGCACTTCCTTGGTCATACTGTATCTGCACAGGGTATTTACCCAGATGAAGGTCATCTCAGTGCAATGCTTCATGCTCCTGTTCCTAATGATGCACACCAGCTCTGTGCCCTTCTTGGTACATGGTACATTGTTGTCATGGTACAATAAATTCATACCAAATTTTGCCACAGTAGTAGAACCATTGCGTGCATGCATCAGACAAGGTACTGAGTCCAGCTGGTCAGATGAAGCTCAGAAGAGTTTCAGTGCTGTAAAAGAGTTGTTACTTCAAAGCCCTGCTTTAGCATTGTTTGACCCTAACTTAGCCACTGTCGTATAAACGGATGCATCAAATTATGGGCTCGGTGCTGTACTCTCTCAAATTCATGAAAACAACACCGAACGTATTGTTGCATTTGCTTCAAGAACATTGTCAACAGCTGAACGCAAATATTCAACGATTGAAAAGGAAGCGTTAGCATGTGTCTGGGCTGTTGAAAAATGGAGAACTTACCTCTGGGGTCGGAAATTTCTTCTACGTACGGATCATCAGGCCTTGACAGTGCTGTGTCAAGCTGTGTCTCCAACTGAATTTGCTTCTGTCTCAGCATCATGCTCAGAAATGGCTGCATTACGTGCTCAGATTAGTCGTGGATGGCCTTCTTCGTCAGCTGCTGTGGATGCTGTTCTACGTCCATATTTTCAAGTACGTGATGAACTTGCTGTGCAAAAGGACTATGTTTTTAGAGGGTCACGTCTTGTTGTTCCTGTTTCATTGCGACGTGTCTTAGTGAATTTGGCTCACGAAGGTCATCAAGGAATGGTGCGCACGAAACAGCGCATTCGTGAACTGTACTGGTGGCCTGGTATTGACTGCTTGGTCAAGGAACAGAATAAGAATTGTGAAGTTTGTTTGTCTTCTGATAAGACTACAACTGTCCGTGCTGCACCTTTACAACCTGTACCTTTTCCATCCATGCCATGGGAAAAAGTGGCTGTTGACATTGTTGGCCCATTTGAAACCGCTACCTGGGATTGTCGGTACATCATGACATTGATTGACTATCATAGTAAGTGGCCAGAAATAGCATTCACTTCTTCAATCACAAGTAGAGATGTGATCAACTTCTTGACATCAGTTTTCAGCAGATTTGGAAATCCTCATTACATTGTATCTGATAATGGATGTCAATTCAAGTCATTGGAGTTTGCTGCTTTTCTGAAAGATAGAGACATTCAACACATACATACGTCAGTCTATCATCCAGCTGCAAATGGAGCTATCGAGAGATTCCATAGAGTATTGAAGGGTTCTATTCAATCTGCTATTCTTTCTGGGAAACCATGGAAAGCAACAGTAACAGAGTTTCTTCAAACTTACCGTGCTACTCCACATTCTGTTACTGGACAGTCTCCTTCTGAGTTACTCTGTGGTAGAAAGATGCGTACTCGTCTCAATGTATCTTCCTTTCCCTATCATCTGTAAAGATACTGCCGTGAGTCAGAAAGAGCTCGTATTCCAGAGTTCAAATCTGGAGACTGGGTGCGTATAAAGATTCCAGTTCATGTGCCTAAAGGACATCCTAGATTTTCAAAGCCTTTGAAAATTACACGTCAACTTGGTTCATGCACTTACCAGTTATCGGATGGGAAAACTTGGCATGCGTCTCGTCTCTCTTCAGCTGGTGCAGCTTTGGAGAATGTCTTTGATGGTGAACTTGTGTCCTTGCCTCTCAAGTCAGATTCCTCATCTACTGTGTTACCTAAAAGTGAACTTGTGAATGTACCTATTGCAATTGCCCCTCCATCTGTTCCTGAAAGGTCTTCATCACGAGTGAGACGTCCTCCACGTTGGTTGCATGATTATGTAACGTAGACCTAAAGACATTGGTTAACTTACCTTGAGCTAATTGAGAAATTCATTATAGTTGAATGGGTACTGTTGCAGAATACCATGTATTGTTAAATCAAGTGAATTAGATGTAACTATTGTATTGAATTGCACAAAGAATGTATTCTTGGGTGAGATTTACAGTTAAGTAACAGGGGAATGTTGTTTTTATGTACTGGTCAGGAGGTGGCGCTGAAGTCCATATTCATGTCTTATAAAAGGTGTAGAGTAAGAATGAGAGACACACCTGCTAGCAATCAATGTAATGCCTGTCCACGTTGGCTTGCTTGTGGAAGCTGAATAAACACTAAGAATGGAGAATTACCTTGTCCTCATGCTTACCAGGATTTAACCATAACAATTTATAATTTTACAAATTATGCCTAAAATCTGTGTGGTCTACTATAATCCAGAACAGGATCCACATACTCCAGATTTATATAATTCCTTATCTGCATCATTTTTGTCACCTGTGTTGTTTCACCTCAGCATTACCCGTACCCGTACCCGTCCTGCCTCCTGGAGATGTGATGCCAGCTGTGCCAACTGTTGCTCAATCTTCAACAGAACCTGAAACAAAGAAATCACTGTTTATGCACAGTTTTTGAACTGTAATAATATCCATTTAACAATATCAAAATGTAGATTTTCTGAAAAGACCATTTTATTCAAGTAACTGTCATGCATATTGGAAACTACTGTGCAAGCATCCATATCCAAAACGACATTTCTTGTCAAATAATAGTTTATCGGATTGGTTGCTGTGCTTTCACATTTAAAAATAATAATAACTCTATCAAAAAAATTGTATAAACATTGAAAATGCTGTAATAGTTACATTCCAAACAGCGCGTTTCCCAAGTGCGCTTCCCTTCTCCAAATCGTCCATTTAGCTTCACTTTCACAGATCGCTTTTATCAATGCCTTCGATGCTTTTACATTTCTAGATTGCAATTATAGAAATCAAAACAGTTCATAAACTATAATTCCACACGCAAACTCGCGTAAACTTCAGTCAACACAGCTCTCGCGCTTCACCCAGAAGTGATCAGCGCACCCAGCCTGTGACCGCTGTATCCGAGCCCGTCTACGGAGAGTCTGCCCACTCCCTATTAAGTCCTATTGTACCGAATTTTTGGTTGTAGTTCCACCAGATTTCCACTGGGGGCGATCGCCCGAGTGCAAAATGAATGGGAGTCTGTGGAGCTGGACGGCTAAATTTGTCTCTTTCACCCGATTGCTGTTGAGAAATCTCAGATTTGATTGTAGATTTTGCAAGTTCAACATGGGTTATAAGTCGAAAGTTGAATGAACGAGTACTTAGTCCTTTCGATTTCTTACAGGTTGAGTGGTTGAGTTGTTGTTGCCCATAACATGCTAGCATTCTACTAATGAACGCAGATTGGTCAGTGAAGGACTGATTACGACCAGAGATACCGCTTGATGGCATCGTGGCATCCGAAGCGGGACCAGAATGTCTTCTAACAAAAACTCTTCTAGCAGGTGTATTTACCTGTGTCCGCTGTGTTGTCGATACCTTGAGAGAAAAGAAAGTGCAGAGTGCGAAAGCACCAAAGTGACTGAAGGATTGCCGTAAAGCAGTATCTCTGGTCGTACGATGTGTATGACGTCATTGACATTTTAAAATACTTTTGAAAGCAAATAAGTGACTCTAAAAAATCTAACACCCAGCAATGTGCAATTTTTTTGTATCTCCTTTCGAATACAACATTCAAATTACTAGACAAAAAATTATATCCTGAGAAAAGGGGATTTTGAGGGGTATAGCTCCATAGACCTCCATTCATTCTGCACTCGTCCTGTGAGCGCCCTCATGTGGAGCCAGAGTGGAACTGCAACCAGTTCAGAAGCCGGAAGTGTAGCGAGAGTGAAACTTCTCCCCTTATTATAGGCCGGGAGCAAGGTCCACTCCTCAGGATGTTTTTTGCTACCTTTTTTTCTCTATTATTTCCCATTATCTTATACCTTGGGCCATCACAAGTTGATAATGACCACCCCCAACTCGGCCCCGTTTGGTCTCAGGGGCCAAAAAACTCATTTTTTGGGAAAAGCTTTTGACGGAATTATGTAATTGTGAATATTAAGGTACTGCAGCTACATGAATGGTCATATAACCCTAAAACTTTGCATGGTGTATCCTGACACATAGGGGAAACTGGCAGAAAAAGATTCTGGGGATTTCTGCCTTTTTGCTGTCAAATATCACCCTCAACATACCCCAAAAGACAAAAAAAATGTCTGTCCGTCTGAAAAACTGTCATCAAAAGTGATCATTTTCAAGCATTTTATTATACATATCACTGCCTCAAATGTACATGAAAAACGTCCCAAGTTTATAAGCTTCAATTTAAGACCAAGATGACCTTTCTGTCTAGTGGATTACAGCTGGTATAACCAAAGTTCTCCCCTGTACCCCAAATCGGAGAAAACAGAACTTTCATGCATTACCATTCCAGATATGGGATTAACCCCTTATATTGGCATCAGCCATTACATATTTAAAACAGTAATATTCTATACTAAACCTAAACTAATATTGACAAACTATATATCATTTGAAAGCTTACAATCTGTAGTTTACATATTTGGTGACTTTCATGCCGGCGCACTTCCTTTATACCCACGAGGTGGGGCGGAGTTACGCTATGCAAATTCATCAGACCCATGGCATTTGCTTGCCATTGGCTCGTTTTATTACTGTTCGAAGAGGATAGGCTTCTAAGCGAACCCCATTTCGTCGTCATTCGACGTAACTCAAAGTTACAACGAAAGGGAACTAGAGCTATACTTCTTAACCATATCCCAAATTTGATATTATTTGTCCCAACTTCACAAAGCAGGAGAATGATGCACAAGCTCAATATTTACTTGGTGAAAAAAGAGACTGCATTTCACTAGCGTCAATAGGGATGGGAATTGATAAGGATTTAAAGGGATAGTTCACTTTCAAATTAAAATTCTGTCATCATTTACTCACCCTCAAGTTGTTTCAAACCTGTATTAATTTATTTCTTCTGCTGAACACAAAGAAAGATATTTTGAAGAATGTCAGTAACCAAACAGTAGTCTGTACCCATTGACTTCCATAGTATTTTTTTTTTTCCTACTATGGCAGTCAATGGGTACAGACTACTGTTTGGTTACTGACATTCTTCAAAATATCTTTCTTTGTGTTCAGCAGAATAAATAAATTAATACAGGTTTGAAACAACTTGAGGGTGAGTAAATGATGACAGATTTTTAATTTGAAAGTGAACTATCCCTTTAACGATTCCGATTCCATTATTGATATTGCTTATCGATCCGATTCCTTATCGATTCTCTTATCGATTCTCATTGGGTGAGGGAATAAGAACAAATTTGTTTGTTTGTATTAACTTGCTTTAATATCTGATCAGAAGACACAGCACAGAGCACATATACACAAATTATGTGTAGCAACCTCAGAACAAACCTAAAAGTAGGTAAGCTACTTCTCAAAGGAAAGTCCAGGGACCTATAGCCGCAGTGTTTCTCAACCAGTATGCCATGGCACGCTAGTGTGTGCCTTGAAAGATTATCAAGAAGAGTGCCTTAGTGCCTTCGCATTCATTGGTCCAGACAAAAAAATAAATAAAACTGCCATTTATGTGCCATAAAAACGAAAAACACAGACTGAAAACAGTCAAGGAAGAGCTTGTGCCTTTTGGAATATTAACAGTGCTCATTTGGATTCAACCTGAAACAAAACGTGTGTGCGCTAGTGAGTGAGCGAGAGTTTGTGCGCTAGTGAGTGAGCGAGAGTTTGTGCGCTAGTGAGTGAGCGAGAGTTTGTGCGCTAGTGAGTGAGCGAGAGTGTGTGCGCGCGCGTGTGTGTGTGAGTGAGTGAGCGCGAGATAGTTTGTGTGTGTGTGTGAGTGAGTGAGCGCGAGAGAGTGTGTGCGTGAGCGCGAGAGAGTGTGTGTGTGAGCGCGAGAGAGTGTGTGTGTATGGCGCTCGCTTTGTGTCATTTATGGCGCTCGCTTATGAGGTGTATTTTGTGCATTTTTTAGCGATCGCTAAGCAAACTGAGAGGTGAACAAACGTGTATACGCTCGCCAGCCGTCTGGCCAAAATCCCATAGTATTCAGGCGTCAGACGTAAGATTTGAGACGTTAGACGTCACGTTCACGTGTTGGAGCTGCGCTCAAAGTGCGCGGCGACGTGGCGGCGACGTAGCTGAGTATGGCGCTCCAAATGTATGAGGTGTGATTTGTGCACTTTTTAGCGATCGCTAAGCAAACTGAGAGGTGAACAAACGTGTATACGCTCGCCAGCCGTCTGGCCAAAATCCCATAGTAACCAGGCGTCAGACGTAAGATTTGAGACGTTAGACGTCACGTTCACGTGTTGGAGCTGCGCTCAAAGTAAGCGGCGACGTGGCGGCGACGTCGCTGAAAAAGCATTTTTTTTATGAGGTGTGATTTGTGCATTTACTTTGCAAACTAAGCAATCACCGTGTCGAACGTCGCGCACCTTGACGTGACCAATGACGCGTGATATCGTGCGTGTGAATAAACGCGTGGATAAACGCGTGGATAAACGCACGCGTGGATAAACGGCTAAATTATATTATCTTCACTATTGTACCTTTTTAGTTTGGGATATGATCGTAACACTGTTTTCATGTGTTTGTGTAGGTTGTACAAGAGTGTTGAAACTATTAGTAATATATATCTCATATGCATATAAAGTTAGTATTTATTTATTTATTTGCGTGCTTAAAAGTGATATTGCTGCCTAGGTAAATCAAAAACAGAAGAAAGGTAAAAAGAAAACAAAAATAAGAATGTATTAATTTATTTTTTAACTGGTCATTGACTGATTTGAGCTTACCTGTTTAACATAATGTTTTATGAGTTTCTCTGTTCTGTTTATCAAAACCAATCAAAACCATATGATTCAGAGCAGTTTATTAATTTTTAATTAATGAACTATATACAAAAGAGACATGTAAAATGTGTGCTGGGGTGTCTCCAGGACTCAGGGTTGGGAACCCCAGTTCTATAGGCGACTGCACCACAACAAGCATAATGTGCAGGGCAATGTACACTGTATTTTAATGTACTGTGAGTGCATAATTTTTCAACTCTTCTTAAAAACATTTTCTTGGTCTTGTCACCAAACTCTGTGTGACCCTCATTTAGACATGTGGTCGAGTGTTTCCTAACCCTGAGGCACAACAGCACCTCTTCTCCTGAAGATGATGAGGGGATGGAGATGTGGTGATGAAGAGATGGAGAGTGTGTTGTGTGCCTCCAGGAACAGGGCTGGGAAACAGTGATGTTGCCTTTTTTATTTGGTAAAATACAGTACCTAAAAATGTCTGCAAATAAATATGACAATCATGATTTAATGGGAGTGCAACGTGATAGTTTGTATGTACAATATTTATTTCATCTTACGTCAGGTAACTGTTAATGTGACCTACTGTAAGTGTAGTGTAAGTGTAACTTTTGTATATTTGTGTAAGATTTTGCACTGTCGCTCACAAACATTACATTTGATCAATAAATTCAGTTATAATAATAAAAAGGTCTGTTACCAATCAAATTAAATAATTTACACTGCAAAATTGCAACTGCAATAAATAGCCTGATGTTATGAGATTCATGTTTTAAATAAATGTTTGAATATACAAGAAAAAAATGCAATGAAACTAAACCGCCAATAGGTGGCAGCACGTGACCGTCTTAATAAGCGAGTCATTCATTCAAACGATTCGTTCAAAACGCCGAATCGCAATCATTCAGTAACAAAACACCGCGCTTATTGTTTTCCTTTGGAACTATTTTCGTCAATAATGTATCTTAAATGTACGTAACTTAATATTAAATAGGCTACTTGTTTATATAATAAAACATTTATGATGATTAAAGAGGCTTGTGATAATATTCAGAAAATCCGCTCCATTGGTCGTGTTGCGGTAAATAACTACATGAGATTCGTGTGTGCTGTTGCGCTCATTTGTTCCGATTTCTCCATGAAAGAAAGTCTCTCTCACAAAGAGACAGCGGCGCGACTTACCAGAAATACATTATCACGCGCTCTTTACACTGAATGCAGAATAAAATCAGAATAATTATTGCGTTTCGATGCTTCCCTAGCTATTTTTAAGCTACTTGTCCGGCTGGGCAAGTAAAATCCTCCTTCACTCGCCCCTTCAAACACACACACACACACACACACACACACACACACACACACACACACACACACACACACACACACACACAAAGAACACTTTCACTTAGAAGCAAACAAGCGTAGGCTAAATGTCAAGCCCTGAAATGCAAAGTTTTGGTCATAGGACACACATACCCAACCCTGAGTCCAGACCCCTCACCACACATTTTACTGGTCTCTTTTAAAGTTAATTCATTAAAAATTAATAAACTGATCTGAAGATGGTTTTGATTGAGGAGACATGCAGAATATAAAGAACAGAACAGAGAAACCCATCTCTACATTTAACGGGTAAATTAAAATCAGTCAATGACTAGTTAAAAAATAAATGAATAGGCTACCTTTATTTTTGAACCTTCTGTTTTTGATTTACCTAGGCAGCAATATATACATTTAAACACACACATAAATAAATAAATAAATAAACGAAAAAAAATATAAACATAGGCCTATATAAATTATATATATATATATATATATATATATATATATATATATATATATTACTAATAATGTCTACACTCACTGTGTACAACCCACAAAAACATGAGTATTAGCTATATTATTATAAGTATTAGGCTAATAGCCAGACGTTTATCCACACGTTTATCCACACGTACGTTATCCACACGTTAATCCACACGTTTATTCACACGTACGTTATTCAGATGCAAAGTAAAAAAAATGCTTTTTCAGCTACGTCGCCGCCACGTCGCCGCTTACTTTGAGCGCAGCTCCAACACGTGAACGTGACGTCTAACGTCTCAAATCTTACGTCTGACGCCTGGTTACTATGGGATTTTGGCCAGACGGCTGGCGAGCGTATACACGTTTGTTCACCTCTCAGTTTGCTTAGCGATCGCTAAAAAGTGCACAAATCACACCTCATACTCAGCTACGTCGCCGCCACGTCGCCGCGCACTTTGAGCGCAGCTCCAACACGTGAACGTGACGTCTAACGTCTCAAATCTTACGTCTGACGCCTGAATACTATGGGATTTTGGCCAGACGGCTGGCGAGCGTATACACGTTTGTTCACCTCTCAGTTTGCTTAGCGATCGCTAAAAAATGCACAAAATACACCTCATACAAATCACACCTCATAGAAATGACACAAACCGAGCGCCATAGGTTAGGAAAGAAATGACACAAACCGAGCGCCATACACGTCGCCGCGCACTTTGAGCGCAGCTCCAACACGTGAACGTGACGTCTAACGTCTCAAATCTTACGTCTGACGCCTGAATACTATGGGATTTTGGCCAGACGGCTGGCGAGCGTATACACGTTTGTTCACCTCTCAGTTTGCTTAGCGATCGCTAAAAAATGCACAAAATACACCTCATACAAATCACACCTCATAGAAATGACACAAACCGAGCGCCATAGGTTAGGAAAGAAATGACACAAACCGAGCGCCATACACGTCGCCGCGCACTTTGAGCGCAGCTCCAACACGTGAACGTGACGTCTAACGTCTCAAATCTTACGTCTGACGCCTGGTTACTATGGGATTTTGGCCAGACGGCTGGCGAGCGTATACACGTTTGTTCACCTCTCAGTTTGCTTAGCGATCGCTAAAAAGTGCACAAATCACACCTCATACTCAGCTACGTCGCCGCCACGTCGCCGCGCACTTTGAGCGCAGCTCCAACACGTGAACGTGACGTCTAACGTCTCAAATCTTACGTCTGACGCCTGAATACTATGGGATTTTGGCCAGACGGCTGGCGAGCGTATACACGTTTGTTCACCTCTCAGTTTGCTTAGCGATCGCTAAAAAATGCACAAAATACACCTCATACAAATCACACCTCATAGAAATGACACAAACCGAGCGCCATAGGTTAGGAAAGAAATGACACAAACCGAGCGCCATACACGTCGCCGCGCACTTTGAGCGCAGCACCAACACGTGAACGTGACGTCTAACGTCTCAAATCTTACGTCTGACGCCTGAATACTATGGGATTTTGGCCAGACGGCTGGCGAGCGTATACACGTTTGTTCACCTCTCAGTTTGCTTAGCGATCGCTAAAAAATGCACAAAATACACCTCATATGCCTCTGCCATGTTTGCCGCGTTCTGAATCAAAACAACGCAGCTTGTGTGTGACGTCATGACACATTTGCAACGAGCGGAACCGATACGCGGAATCGATACGCAGGCATGCTAACGGTTCCAAGGAATCGATTCACTGGGCACCGGTTCTGAAGAAGAATCGGTTCTCGGTTCCCATCCCTAAGCGTCAAGTTACATCACACACACACACACACTACTTTTTGTTCTGTTTTTCTACACTTGCTCATCATAAAATTTGTTCTTCTTCGTTCGTTTTTATTTTTCCAGCTCTTTCACAATACAATGTACTATTTGTCATGCCAAAAAAACTAAGTTGATTTGATTTGAAGTGAATTGAAAGAAGATATTTTAAAGACTGTTAGTATCCAAACAGTTGCTGGTATGGCTTCAATAGTATGTTTGTTTATTCCAACGAGTAAAAGATGTGATGGGTGAACTATCCATTTAATGTGGTTAGAGAGTTAAATGACAGCATTAACAGGTCATGTCTCTGTTTCTATAGATTTTGTAAAGACACTTTGGATGAAGAAGTGAAGAAAGAATCAGCATTCAAGTTTCTGGTGAATCTGAGTGTTGCAGCGACAGAGGAGAACAACACTGAACAACTGACATCTGTGATCAGCTACACATCTTTCTATTATTCTGATGATGATGATGATGATGATGATGATGATGATGAATTATGTAAAGAGCATCTGACTGAAAAATCACATTTCCTGCTGGATCTGTGGTCACATGTGAAGGACTATGAGACTCAAACAGGCAGGAGTGTCCTTCCAGCATTACAGGTAATTTTTCAGTCAGTGTCTGCAGTCTGGAGAATAAAGCTCTCAGAGAGAAAGAGCTCCATCCTCCTAGAAGTGCTGAGACTACAGACAGAGAAGAAACCAGTAGAGCTGATAGACTGGACAGATGAAGAGAGTGAAGTGAGGGGATTCCTCCAGTGTCTGCCCTACATCTCTGAGTTGAGGTCTAAATACTTTATATTTACAATAAAAAATTGTATTGGACAAAATCAGTCAACGAAGCCATTATGTGTAATTCTGTCTTTGTAACAATCCAAATTCAAGTTCTACAGTCGTAATAGTTTTACAGATGCAAATTTGTTTTGATTGTAAAGATTACAATTTTTTTGACTGGTTTCATTTTTATATTTGCAGTGTTAGGAATACAAAGTCTTGTATGCGGCAATTTGTGGCAACAATTAATCATACTAGACAATTAGAAAGATATTTAATCCTTTTTTTTAACTTTGAATAAATTATCACTGAAGAGAATCTGAACTACTGTTAGTCTGTCTCTAATATTGCTCAGCCAAAAATTATCAGAAAAACCAACCACTTCATTAATTCCCCAAAACTAATACAATTAATGATAATGATACTTGACTAAAAAGCTTTTCTGAGTCTGTTGGAGTTTGCTTTATAATTTATCAACCACTTTATCCCAATCTCACGGAATTTCATACTTATTTTACGAGGTGGCTAATTCGTACGAGTTTGTACAATTTTTTTTTTTTTTTACGGCACCAGGAAGGACCACACCTAATCCCACCCCAAAACTCATCACTGAGGTTTAGACAAATCATACGAAAACGTACGAGTGAGGTCGTAAAATACATACTAATTGCTCTAAGATTGCATTGGCCACTCTGCCATCACCATTAGTTTCAAACACCTGTACTTTCTCCAGATAGATGAACCTCAGGGGCACACACGCTCACTTTTTGGGAACAATTTATCTTACACTTGTTTATTAATGTCTGTGACTTTAGTCAGATTATTTTGACAGTCATTTTGTGCTTTAATGTACTCTGTACTCTTATATAGTGTTTGTAGTTGTAACTGAGCTGCAGTAAAATAACTGACATGCTGATTCTCACCACAAACTTCAGAGGATGAAATACTCTTCTGTCTCCTGCTGATCACACAGAATATATTGACGAGCTGTTTCTGTAGATCAGTGTCAGTTGATCAATTTCATGTTAACCCTTCCTTTCTTTTGTCATCTCTAACCAAAGCTTGTTCATTATATCTTTAGATTTGTTGAACGGCAGAATACAACAGCTAATTCATGGGAGAAAAGAAAGAGATTAATACTGGATTTGTGTCTGCAAGCTGCTCTCCACCAGAAAGAGACAACAGAAGAAACTGTGAAGAAACTGCTGTCGTCTGTGAAATATGAGAGATGTGATTTCCTGCTGGATCTGTGTTCACATGTGAAGGACTATGAGACTCAAACAGGCAGGATTGTCCTTCCAGCATTACAGCCAGTTTATCAGTCAGCTCCTGCAGTCTGGAGAATATATCTCTCAGAGAGAAAGAGCTCCATCCTCCTAGAAGTGCTGAGACTACAGACAGAGAAGAAACCAGTAGAGCTGATAGACTGGACAGATGAAGAGAGTGAAGTGAGGGGATTCCTCCAGTGTCTGCCCTACATCTCACAGCTCAGGTGAGACTCTCATGGGGAACAGACCAACATGCTTGATTATTGTATTCAGTGCTCACAATACAATGAATTAAATTAATGTATATGTTGGGTAGACAATATATACAGTGCTGCTTGAAAGTTTGTGAACCCTTTGCAGAATCTGTGAAAATCATACAAAATCATCATACAAAATGCATGTTATTTTTTTATGTAGTGTTGTCCTGAATAAAATATTTTGCATAAAAGATGTTTAAATAGAGTCCACAAGCCAGCATCTTTTGCATATTTGAACCCTTTTCAGCAGTGACTGTATGATTTTGAGATCCATCTTTTCACACTGAGGACAATTGAGGAACAGTGTGCAAAGACTTTATACTCTTGACTTTCACAGTTAGTGCACAACGATGAGGCCAATTTTGTTCTGATTAACATGCTGGATGAAGTCAAGATACAATCACATTATCTGTTGCCTGTTCATCTTCAGAAACTCCAAACCAGTACAATTTCAACTGGACTAAAAATTTACATAACATTTTAAGAGACTGTTCGGTAAACAACTATGGATCTTTCTTATCGAATTAAAGACACAGCGAGTGACAATGATATCAGGGACCAAGAATGATGCAGACAGAAAGGTAGTTCACTCTAAGTCAAATCTTTATCGAAAGCCTTCAGGCTATATACTACATATCTGCGTATGAGAAAATTTCAAGTTCAAGTTCAAATGTATTTGTATAGCAGTCCAAACTGTTCTTATATGAACAGGTAGACTATTCCAGAGATTAGGACCAGCCACTGAGAAGGCTCGGTCACCTCTATTTTTTAACCTGGATCTCGGAACATCGAGGAGCATCTGATTGGACGACCTCAGTGCTTTGACAGGAGTGCAGACATGTAAAAGCTCTGATAAATAGGAAGGCGCAAACCCATTGAAAATCTTAAAAACAAGCAATAAAAGCTTAAAGGGGTGGTTCAGGATTTTGGACATCATTTCCAAGTGAGCCTGGGTGTCAGTGGAGACAGTTTTCAATATTTTTCATCCAAACCTTCTAGTTGCATAGTTGGCCGGTTCTAGGCTAGCGCGAGTCAACAGTAACTGCTAGCCTACCATTAAAAACAGTTTTACCCACTCCACAGTACACCAAAAGCAAATAAATTATAACGCCAGACTATCGATCTGCGTATTCACAACGAGTACAAATAGCGATGCAGATTAAGACTCTGCGATTTCCTAGGCAGATATTGACTTGGCACTATATTAGGGCGAAGCACAGGCTTGGGCGCAGAGATATCACTGACACAACGCATGAAATCCCACAACTTCCTTCAACTTACCGGCGTGACCTGTACCAAGTATCTTCGCTTTTGGATTGTGTTGAGTTTATTTCAGTCGGCATATTCCCCACACTCACACCACCAGTTCGTGTTGGCTCTTATCCTCACGTCCTCAGGCTGTTGAGCGATCGCATCCTCCTTCTCCTGCCGTTCTTTTTCCAAAGCACGCAGCTCCTCTTCTGAAAACTCTGGTTCATAGAGGTATGGTTCTGGATCTGTCTACTGTAGGAAAAATAGCCAGCTACTAATCTATTCACGCCGGTATGTTGAAGGAAGTTGTGGGATTTCATGTGTTGCGTGATATCTCTGCGCCCAAGTAGCAGTGCTTCGCCCTAATATATCGGTAGTCCCAAGTCAATATCTGCCTAGGAAATCGCCAAAAAAAATGTAAGATCACTTTTACTCAGGACATGCTAGCTGGCAACAAAGGATTCCGTTCATTATGCTAAGCTAAGCTAACGACAACCCTGCCAAACTAAAACAATGCATGCACTGAGACAAACATGTAGAACAGTCAATATAAAAGTGTGGGCTGTTATAGCTGTTAATGTGCTTTATAATAACCCTCACTGGGTTACATATGGCATTCCATGTGATGCACTCACGCACAGTGGAAAAACAGAGAGTACAATATGTGCGAACACTTTTTTTTCTTTTAAGATAGACTAATAATGTTTTAGCCAAACTGAAATGTAATGTTTAAAGTGCATGTAAACATGATTACTAATGTGACGTAATACAGGACAAAACAGCGCTTGACTTTTAATGGAGATCTAGATTATTTACTGTCAAATAATGTGTCTGACGCAGGTTTACCTTCATATCAACTCAATATGTGCCAATTACATGCACTGTAAAAAATAATTCCGTAAAAAAACGTATAATGTACTGGCAGAAAATTACCAGGACATTTTCCGTTAAATTACGGACAGTTCCTTCACCTATAAAACGGAAAATTCTGTATATTAACAGTACATTTTCCGTACTATTAACGGATAATCCTTACACAGAAATTTCTATTTATAGAAATTTTATAGCATATATTTTGGTAGCAAATAATTCAAGAACCATATATACAAATTGAACATGGTTTATTTTTGTACAAATATTCATGTAAACATTCTTAAACGCATTCAATGAGTAAAGATATATACAATATATATGACAAATGAAACAATGTACAAAGACCCATTAAAAAGTGCTTGTATTGTGGAATAAGTTTAGACATTAAACAAACAAGAGACAGAATTAAAAAAAGAAAACATGAGCAGGTACTTGCACAATATTGGTGTTGCACCAAATAGCTCACAAAATTATTTGAAAAAAAAAAAAAACTTAATTACCTGTGAAAGTCAAGATTCAAAACATTTTCAAATGCAATACAATACAAATACAATACAGAAAGAAAGAAACAAAAGGAATATGAATACAGGTCTGCTGCTTTTATCATTAAGACAGCTTCAGACTTAGTCAATAGTAGAGTGAAATGTTAGTGTTAATGCCATTTTTCTGTAAGAGAACACCATATTCCTTAGTTCACCCAAAAATTTAAATTCTCATTAATTACTCTCGCTCATGTTGTTCCACACCCCACAAGACTTCCATTCGTCTCCATAACAAAAATTAAGATCTTTTTGAGGAAATCAGAGATTTCTGTCCCTCCATTGACATCTTACGCAACTACCCAATTTCAAGGTTCAGAAAGGTATACAGAGATAAATTTAATCCATATGACTCCCAGTGGTTTAACCTCAAATTTATGAAGTGGCACAAATGTTTTGTGTAAAGAAGAAAAATAGGCATCTTTTCTCACAAAATATAGATCGCTGACACGCGATCACAAGAGCGCCACAATGCATGCGTGCTGCTGACCCAGCAGGGTGAGAATGCATGGGTGAGAACACAAGCCACTG